>DXKC01011104.1:0-11505 GCA_031170775.1 Cymbopogon citratus
TCGTCTCGTAAAGTATAACAAAACTGTGCAATTAGTTTTTGATTTCATCTACATTTAGTACTCCATGCATTTGCCGACATTTTGATGTGATGGGGAATCTTCTTTTTGCATAGTGAATTTGGGATGAGGAATTGGAGAACTAAACAAGGCCCAAATGTCTACCGAGCAAATAGTTGTTTAAACTGTTGATGAAGATGGTATATGGCAAGAACTCCTGAGAAACAAGTACATCAAGGATAGCACACAGGGTGGTTGTGTCAAAAAACCGACTGACTCGCACTTTTGGAAAAGTCTAATGAATGTTAAGGAAACTTCTATGGGTTTTGGGTCGTTTAGAGTAAATGATGGTTTCCAGACTAGGTTCTGGTATGATACATGGCTGGCATCTAAGCCGTTCAAAGATAAATTTCCTTCGTTATTTAATATTGTAAGAAGAAAAAATGATTCTGTGGCCAAGGTACTTAGCTTAGTACCGCTGAATATTTCTTTTCGAAGGAATTTAGTGGGAGCGAACTTAAAGGCTAGGAATAGGATAACCTCTTCGTTATAAGGATTAAATTTGAATAGTCAAAGGGATGTGTTTGTCTGGGGCTTGAATGCGTTAGGAGCTTTTACGGTCAAATCTATATACGCTGCGTTAATTAACATCGGTGTCAGAGTGCCAATGGATATTTGGAAAACCAAAATACCACTAAAGATAAAAATCTTCTTACGGTATATAAGGCCGTGTTTAGATTGGTTAGAATTGTAAGTTTTTTCACTCTCTCTCCATCACATCACCATCACATCAATTTTTAGCCGCTTGAATGGAGCATTAAATATAGGTAAAAACAAAAACTAATTACACAGTTTAGTTGGACATCACGAGACGAATCTTTTGAGCCTAATTAATCCATGATTGGATAATATTTATCAAATAAAAATAAAAGTGCTACAGTGCCCAGAATTCTAACTTCTCACATTTTACCCGCATCTAAATACGGCCTAAAAAAATGAGTGTTATTGACTAAGGATAATCTTGGTCGACACAATTGGAATGGTGACAAAACTTGTTGTTTCTGTCATCTTCAAGAAACTATAAAACATCTCCTTATAGATCGTCTGTATGCCAAATTTTTATAGCACGCTGTACATTGACTTTTTAGCTTTTCCCCTCCGGTGGATGTTACTGACCTCTTTATGAGATGGTCAAAAGTTTCTACCAAAAAGTTTAATGCGTTGTTATTAACAGCAGCTGCCGTATTTTGTTGGGCAGTTTGGTTAACCAGAAATGAAATAGTTTTTGATAAATATAGATCAAAATCTTTTTTATAGGTACTATTCAGGGGAACTCACTGGCTACGACAGTGGGTAAGTCTGCATAAGCATGAGGACAAGAAACAATTGCTGCTAGCGTGCCAGTTCTTAGAATCCTCGGCTTTGCAGTTTTTCAGATGGATGGCTATCTACAAGAATAGTTGCCTATGTTTAGTTTTACACTATTCCTATCTATCTGTCGAAAGAAATTTCGATCTTCCATCTTGCAACATGTTTCTATAAAAAAAATATTTATTGTCTTTGTCCTTCCATAGGAAAAAATTGTTTGTTATTTTTTTTCTCTGTTTTCTATGCCAACACATACCATCCAATTGTTATTTGTTTTTAGTTATCTGTGATAATGACAGATCTCACCCTAGGATGATGATCCAAGGGTTTAGGACATCGTAAGAAATGTTGGTTACTTTTCTTACGAAAGAGATATAGCAACTCCCGTTTTAAAATGCTGCTTTCGTGACAGTTTGGAATACTCTCGTAATAATTGGTCTGATTCTATTTTTTATAGATAAAGCCGGATATTTTATCCATTATGTAAAAAAAAGTTAAATCGGGTGGAGAAGTAGCTCGTTCCTACACCGTAACTCAGGGCCGCGCCGCACCCGATCCTTAGGGTTAGGGTTTTAGAAAACCCCCCTCGCGGGTGTTCAGTCCCGCTCCCTCACGGATCCGACGGCCCGGCCCACCCGAAGCCGACCCAACACTTGCCGAGCGCGAATCTCAGCACCGCCCTCTATAATAGCGCTCGCGCGGGCGTCGCGGCCTTCTCCCCAGCTCCGCCTCCCTTTCCCTCTCCCGCGGCTCGCGCAGCGCAGGCAGAGCGAGAGAGAGACAGAGAGAGAGAGGCTAAAACCCTAGCGCGTGGAGGCGAGCGAGCCAGGCCAGCCAGCGGGGCTCTGCGATGACGGCGCCGGCGGACAAGGGGAAGAAGGCCAAGACCGATGCCGACGGCGGCGAGGAGAACGAGCAGATCGACGGCGCCCTTGTCCTCTCCATCGAGAAGCTCCAGGAGATCCAGGACGAGCTCGAGAAGGTCAGCCGCGAGCCTCCTCTTCCGCTCTCTGCGCTATTTTTAGCCTGTGTACTGTCGGATTTGGTAGTGGGGTTTGGGTAGGAGCGTAAAGGTTGTGTGGGACTTGGAAGAAAAACCGCTGCGGTTGTGGTATGCGGGAATTACCTGGCACTGAGCAGTATCGCCTCGGTTGTTGCTAGTTTTGTTCGGGAACCGTACCAATTGTGTACGAATTGTGCCACTAGAGGTTGGAGGATGGAATTCTAGTGGTAGTCTCTAGCTAATGCGTGGGAGGCTTGCGTCCTGGCTGATGCGCAAGTTGTTTCTGGCGGGCTGAAGTTAGTAATTTTTGTTATGGTGCGGAATTTTGGTATAGCGTTACAAAACATGTCCAGTTTAGTCACTGCATTTAGGCGATTTTGATGGTGTGGATAATGTGTAATTTTCGACGCTCGAGGCAGGGTGTTCCTGTCGAACCTTTTGTGCTGCCTTTATAACCAAAATTAAGCAAGACAGATCATGTGTTCAAAAACTCTTGTTACCTTATCTCAATTGTTGATTGCACGCCTTGATACTCCACATCATTCAGCCATGGCATATGTATGAAGCATTTTTTTTTGTTGGAAAAAGGATGAATTTTTAAGACAAGTCGATCATTGGTTCTGAGCATATACTATTTATATACTATGGAAGTTTTGTGAATGACACATAATGCTCTTGTGCTTACGGTACCTTTGTTCATTGCTGACAGGTAAATGAGGAAGCAAGTGACAAGGTTATGGAGGTGGAGCAGAAATACAGTGAGATTCGCAGACCTGTCTATCTCAAGAGGGGTGACATTATCAAGACCATCCCAGACTTTTGGCTCACAGCGGTTCGTAGGATACTCTGCTATACAAATTGGTCTTTCTGTTGGAAGTGTTTAAGGGTTCATCTGATTCTAATCTATTGTGCTTTGTGCTGTTACCCTACAGTTTTTGAGCCATCCTCTACTAAGTGAGCTTCTGACTGAAGAGGATCAGAAGGTATTCTATACCTCAAACAACTTACTTACCAATCCCTTGAAATTATGATTATTGAATTGGAAAGCAAAAGAAACCTTTTGAATTTAACACCATTTTGTGGTTATTCTTCATGTATCTCTGTAACTTATCTTATGATCTCTTGTTGCAGATATTCAAGTACTTAGACTCCATTGATGTGGATGATTCTGATGTTAAGGCAGGATACTCCATTCATCTTGTAAGTATCATTTCTTACAGTCAATTATAGTTTCCACACTGGTTCACTTTTATTTACTTGTTTTTTTTTAAAAAAAAATTGGCAGAACTTCTCTGAGAACCCATACTTTGAAGACACAAAGCTTACAAAGACTTATTCCTTTGCTGATGATGGAACAACCACAATAAAAGCTTCTCAAATTAAGTGGAAGGAAGGAATGGTACTGTTATGTTCCAAAACTACACCTAATGCTTGTTTTAGATGTAGAAAGTCTAATGTTTTTGAATAATGTATGTGAAGGGACCTGCAAATGGAAATGGTATTAACAAGAAGGGAAGCAAGCGCCCATTAGTAGAGGAGAGGTAGGTTATTAATACCATGCTTAATTGTTTCTTTTGGTTTACCCTTCCTAGTTAGATTGTCAAGTTGTCTATGCTGTCATTCTTGTTTATATTCTTCTGTGATGCTATACTTGTTGAATGTATATGCCTTCGTTGATATAGTGTTAAGATTTTGTTTACTGTGACCTTATGCATTATAAGCGGCCACATTGTTATGGTTTGTTATTATTGACCCGCCTATAAAGTGTTGTTTCTCTGCATCTCTAATCACACATTTTGATTAAACTGTTTGTTTCTCTTGCATTTGTTTGTTGCATACATGTGGTTTGTATTGATTAATGTAGACATTTTCCCATGGTTCGAGGTCACTGACTTTCAAATAGCTGTATGTATGACCTTTTGGACAATGGCACATTCAATTTTAATGAACTTAGCATGAACATGCATTAAGTATACTACAACTATACAAGTAGGTCTGGCATCAAAAAGTACTTCCATTCTATTGTGCTCTTGTAGTTGCTAGCGATTGTGAACTTAGCAGTAAGTTCAAGGTTCTTAAAGAGGTGATATGATGTGTGCCAAATTTGGTGTGCTTTGTCACTAGGGGTGGTCCTACTTTCTGTTAAGGGTGTACACCCTTTTTTTTGCATGAAGTATTTAACGTAGACTGTATAATACATGTGTACTGTGATATTTTTGGCTAAGTTACATGTTTGAGACCAAAATCATGAAATCACATGTCATATAATTTTTTGAATCATCCCTTGGTTACCGTTCTCAAGCTAGATTTCTCCCCCAACAGTTTTCTTCTAATATACAGATTTTAAGGTTGTTTCAGGCTCTTAAATCCTATGCCTGCCACCACTTGTCGTCTAGTTAATTGCTTAGCCAATCTGGATACATGTTCCCTTGTGTCCAACGATATATGCCATTGTCTTCTAGCGCTTGAGAAACTGAAGTTGAAATTCTCTTGGAAACTATACCAAAATGGCATAAATTCTTAGCAAGTATGCATCTCTTGGCGTGAACCTTGTTGCATGCCATTTCAGATTCTTGATGAAATCCTATATGCCTGCCACCGCTTGTTGTCTAGTTAATTGCTTAGCCAATCTATATACATGTTCCATTGTGGACAATGAGATATGCCATTTGTCTTCTAGCCCTTCAGAAACGGAAGTCGATATTCTCTTGGAAACCATACTAAAATAGCATAACTTTCTTAGAAAGTATGCATCACTTGGCGTGAACCTTGTAGCATGCTCGCAATTTTTTGTCTCTGGACACGTATGCTTGCAATCTCGTCTTTTTTGACTTGCATGCGAACAGTCTTCTGTGTGAATAGAATACCCTACTTAATAGCTACTATATGTTACTTGCAAACCTGTTCTTAGCAAGATATTGTAGTTAGTTACTTTCTTTAAATTGTGTTATTGGATTATTCTGATGACTTTGTTGTTTATTGCAAACACTTTCTTGCCTATCATCAGTGTATTGTCATTTATGCCTTCAGTTACACTGGAAATCAGAAAATTAACATCTTATTTATTCTTTCCTTGCAGTTTTTTCACCTGGTTTGGTGATACAGAGCTCAAGAGTCTTGCTGATGGTGTGCAAGATGAGGTAAAAACTCTATGCTACTCAACTAACTTGCCCAGTATTTGTTGATTAGTTTTGAACTACTTTTTTCAGACCTTTTTTTTTTTTGTGTGTGTGTGTGTAAAATTTGAGAATACCAAGCAAAACGTTGTGCTTGAATTTTTGTACTTATTTAGTTTATCTGATCAACTGGCAATCCATTCCACGTCTTGGAAGGCCAGAAGTTGCATGCTTATTTTATTCCTTTGAGAGATTTTTCTGAGATTTAAAACTGTGCAGGTGGCGGAGATCATCAAGGAAGACTTGTGGCCTAATCCTTTGAAGTACTTCAATAATGTCAGTATTGTTGCTACTCTTACATTTATATTAATTGCCTTTATCTGGTCCTCACATTCTTTCACTGCAGGAGGTTGAAGATGAATTTGAAGGAGATGAAGATGATGATGATGTAAGCATCTTGTTTGTATTATTCTCTCTTACTATGTTAAACAAAAAACTTCCTAACAAACTTGGCTAACAACATTGTAGTGCTACCATTACCCTTGAATCTCAACCCTATCAAGATAATGAATTCTTGAGCGTAGAGCACTAACAATGAATCCAGATATCTGTCTTTGTTTTGTTGATCAAGTTTTCCCTTGTTTGATGTTTGCAGTTGGATGATGAAGATGACGAAGACGGCGACGGCGAGGAGAACTAGAGCCCCTTTTTATTTGGATCAGAATGTTGTCCGAATCTCTAGCTGTTTGGTGGATGGTGTGGCTGGGCGGAATTATGGGACCCCTTTGGGAGATTTTTTTTTTTGGGGTTGTTTGACTTAGCTGGAACTCACCGTAGGGAACTGCTTAATGCCTTCTGAAGTCAACCAACTTGAAAGGAGACTGCTATATCATAATCTGGGTATATCTATATTTGACATGCTTATGCTTCGCGTTTTGCGCTGCTGCAATCTTGCTGCGGCCGATGATTTTGGTTCCTGTGTCGGTCGGTCGCCTTTGGCTTCTGCAGATGAAATTGGCATGTTCCAATTGATTTGTTATGCACTCGTTCCGAAGTGTTTGCATATATATAAAGACTAAGTCGTGAACACTTATGTACAACTTATATAAAAGATTCACTACATGATCTCCTTGTGGACTTGTGGCGCTGTGATCAGCCCCGGCGACCCGGCAGCTGGTGGCAGGAGATGTTGCGGTGGAAGTGAAAGAGTTGAGTGAGCGCCAGAGAAACAGGCCTCGGCGGCGGAGAAAAAGGGTTCTGTTTCACGGCCCCGTGGATCCAGCGGGTCAGGACCGCAATTTTCCGCGGCATCGTGTTGGGCACCAAGGCCTTTCTCTTTAGGTTGAAATGTTTAGGTAGAAATGATAGAAAGTAGAATTCTGAAACACCGTAGCATTTCGTTTGTATTTAATAATTATTGTTTAATTACGGACTAATTAGGCTTAAAAGATTTGTCTGTTAAATTAGAGACAAACTGTCTAAATAGTTATTTTTTATCTATATTTAATGCTCTATGCGTGCGGCTAAAGATTGATGTGATGGTGATGTGATGGAAAGAGTGGAAAAATTTGCAAAGAGAACAAGGTCCAAGAACATAATCTAGAGTGTTCAGCATTTTCGTTTCGACTGGCACTGCATGGTCTACTGCTCAGTATCTACTCACTCCGTCTTAAAATAGATGACGTTATGGGAAGCGTATTGGTGAAACTTTCTCAACTTTGACCACGTTTTTAGAGAATTCGTACAACATTTATATCTCTAAACAAGTTTATTATAAATATATTCATCTAGTGATACTAATTATGTATTATAAATATTAATACTTTTAAATATATAAATGGTCAAACTTATAAAAGTTTTACTTCTCAGAAAGCGAGAATGATATCTATTTAGGGACGGAGGGAGTATAGGGTTTAGGGAGTATACAGTACTGTGTGTTGCACTTCCACCAGACTACACAGTAGTAGAGGGGAAACATGTGACACCTGCGCTGCGATGCGCGTCGCTTCTTTCTGTTCTCATTTACCCACTGTTACTGCGTGATGAGAGCTACTGTGCGGATGAGAGAGCTACCCAGTGTCAAATCGAATTGGAGCTTCCTTGTCCATTATGTTGCTGCGTTGCCAATCTTGCCGGGGGAGCAAAGGCCTTCATCATGACACGAGCCACTTCAAGCTTTGTCTACCAGATCGATTTTAAAGATTATGATGTGAAAACATCACGGCGACGGCGCGGCAAGATATATAAGCTGCACCTACAGGCTACAGTGCACGCTTTCAATAAGAAAGTAAGCTGCACCTACAGGCTACAGTGCACGCTTTCAATAAGAAAGTGTGTGGCGTGGTCGCAAAAGTACCACTGGTATGGTGGACGGTGGTGACCTCGAGCACGACTGCACGAGTTCGTGTGGCTTGTGATTGCAGGTGAAGCAGCAGCGATTGCAGGTGAAGCAGCAGATCATCATCGATCTTCGTTGTCCCCTTAACTAGTCTTCTCCTGGTGTTCTTCAACAAGAACAGGGATACAATAGGTTCCTTTTCCTATTCCTAAATAATGACATGTGGAAACGCTTATGGCCGTGTTTAGATTAGGGTGAGAAGTTAGAAAGTTAGAATTTTAGACACTGTAGTACTTTTGTTTTTATTTAACAAATATTGTCCAATTATGGATTAATTAGGCTCAAAAGATTCGTCTCGTGATGTCCAACTAAACTGTGTAATTAGTTTTTGTTTTTACTTACATTTAATGCTCCATGCAAGCGGCTAAAAATTGATGTGATGGAGATGTGATGGAGAGAAATTAAAATTTCTAGCAATCTAAACACGGGCTATGTTTAACAGATCGAAAGTTTGCATCTTTATTTATGTCCGTTGCACCTACCACATAACAATGAATATTAAATTAAACAAAACAGTTATCATCATCATGTATATACAGACATTATTGTTGCTTGTCGTAACGCTCAGCGAAACGACGAGAGTGAACAACCCAAAAGGTTGTCGATAGGTCAACAGACCATCCCCCACTGACACTGAGCATCACACTCCTCTCCAATGCAAGATCTCCCATCGAGATCATGGGCGGCGGCATTGTTCAGAGTCTGTTTGTTAATTCCTTTCCCTAAGCTTGCAAACGCTACATATTGGAGGCGGCGGCTAATTCTTTTTCTGTTCCGTGCTCTTTGGAACCGTGCTGGAAAGTTAACTGCGGTGCCGTCACGCTTCACTAATTCTTTGTTTAAATAAAGTTATAAACAGTATGGTCTAAAATGGTTTGTGTTGTTCTACTAGTGACGTTCTTTTGAATATTTCACTATAACCCGGATGTTAATAGTAGCAGAGTCTAAAATGGTTTCTTTGAATATTTCAGTTTTAATTCGGATGCTAGGATCCAAAATGACGAGGTAAACAGGTCAGAGTCAGACGACTCGCGTTTGATGACTGATGTGACTGCTGTATACTAGTATAGTGTCCGTGCTACCGCCACGGCTTTATTTTGTTGATGTATATGAAAACAACCAAACATCATTTTTTTTCCATATTTCAACTTTACACAATTGTGGAAAACACTTTTGCATAAGGCATAATTTATTTCTCACATCAACCATCTAATTAACATTCCGTAACATCTCTTGGAGATCTTAAGGAAGTTGTCAAAACATTCATTTGCACGGCTCTTCAAAATGTCAACCTAAGAATTCCGTCCTCGATACTACAGTGGCATCTAGAAAAAAATAATTATAAAACTGAAAGATTCACTATTTTTAATACAAAAATACATACAAAATGTCAACCCAATTTGTAAACTAAACCTGGGGCTCATGTCCAGCTGTTCAACCGAGAAGGGTTCCTAATAAGCACCAATTTTTCAAAAAAATGCAGTTTCTACTTGCTAGCAGCTACCCAGGAAACTACTTTAAAAGCTCTTTACGCCTTTGAGATGAGCCTCATCAACCTGGTGTGAAATCTGTTGTCAAAAAAAAAACCTGGTGTAAAATCTGGACTCCTGGGAATTGTAGGAAGCTTCACTGAACTGCATTTTTCACATAAAAAGTTCTAGCTGAAAAAAGTTTGAAATGAACAGTGGCAGGTAATTGCATTTAATTATAAGGAAGTATACATGAAACTATAGTTTGAGTTGACTAAGACCTTCTTAGGTGCTGAGATCACGAGACTAAATGATTGATTGTGCAAAAAATGTCAGAGAACACAAAAGAATAGAGATCGAGTACCTTTTTGGCACAAAGGGCTTAGAGAAGTCCGACACTGGATGTGCTCTTGGAACCTGCTCATTCCTTGGCTATTTTATCTGATGACCACAGTTTCAGTTTTATTGAAATTGATATTAGCCTAGCCATCATTTTATAGTAGAGATATAGGAAAAGTTTCATGTTTCTGAAGTGAGTGGCAAGTGTTGCCATGTTTATCTGAGGGAATTATCCACCCTTTCGGCAATTTGCTTCCGCAGGTGACTGGCAGGTGCCGCTATGTTTATCTAAATGATTGAATTATGCATCCTTTTTGAGTGAATTTGCCATCAACAATCTGTATATTCTTTTAAAATAAAAAGGAAACAATATGATTTAAGATGACCCCAGTATTACTATTTCCTTTAATTCATGTTTGCTTAGCTACAGATATTGTACTTTGTGGAGAAAAAGTACGGTACAACAAATTGCATGGTTTTGTATATTTAAAAAAAATATCAAATCAACATATGTGCCTATGAAGAAACAAATGTCGGTTGTGAACCAAAAATGGTTTCTCTATTATTATAATGCTGAATTGCAATGTTGAAACAGATGCTGTAGGTATAACTAAACTTGTGTCAATCCTATAATAATGGGTCATCTTCACTAACACAGAATAGCAGCGAACCAGATAGTCCAGCAGAACCGAACCCAACCTGCAGTAGGATGCATTTTCTTAACATTAGACCAATCAACAGTAGGAAGTAGGTCCTCAGAAGGGAAAGATATGCTTCTCACCCAACAAATCTCATAATAACAATGACTGCTTAGGAACAAAGAGCAGTATGCCTGCTATATCTAACAGAAGAATCCAAAACAACTGCAAACCCAGTGGTTACATCAGAAGAATCAGCTGTGCATAGAAGAAATAACAATGACTGCTTAGGAACAAAGAGCAGCATGCCTGCTATATCTAACAGAAGTTCTTTAAAACTGTAAAATGTATGGGTAAAAATGAATGAAAGTTCTTAAGTTTGACGATAACTCATCCAATTTTATAAGATGCAGAAACTATTGACAGGCTTAACTCAACTCACCAGCTAGCACCTCCTCCTCCTAACCACAGAATTGCAGGCTGAAAAACAGATATTGCTTATGCACAACACGGCAAACTCATCAGGCATTCATGCTACAGGAAATAAGAAGGCAGGGATCAAAAGATCTCACCGTGCACTGTCTCAACATCTTAATGCATATGGGCAGCACATGGCCCCAACTTCTGGTGTGCGTCAAGCAGCTCAGCCAAGTAGCAACTGCAAGAAACCAATGAAAATTATCAAAGCTATGATGGTATAATCAAACCAAACAAGAAAAGTAGGCAAAGAACATCTCGGCATCAGTAATTGCTGAATAAAAACACAGAAAAAATACATACCTACAACTACCTGAATCTGGATGAATAAACCAAAATTCCGGAAGCTGGCATTCCTCGTGCAATGCAGTAATCAGACATGGAATTAGCTTTCTAATCAGCCAGTGTGGTTGTCTGCAGGGAAGGGGTCAACAAAGACCTGACACCGTGCCATTGCTTGAGGGACGCAGGGCAGGGGTGATGAGGTGAGGTTGAAGAGGGAACAGGGAATCGTACAAGGTTACAGAGAAGCACGCGACGCCCCGCCACTGTCTTGCCTCGCTCATGGACTGCGACGGCCGTAGATCGAGCAAGGCAGGACAGGCGAGAAGGGCTCGGCAGTCGTAGATCAAGCACGACCAGTCGAGGTCACCTCACGACGGTCACGACAGGCTTGGTTCGGTAGATCCGGGAGGAGGCG
>DXKC01011115.1:0-13174 GCA_031170775.1 Cymbopogon citratus
CCTTTCACTTCACTTTGGCGGCACAAGTGATCATAATTTTATGGATTATTATGCACAACCTAAGCTCTATTTGGTTCTGATAGTATAATAACTATCTCTTTCGAATATAAACATGTATAGATAATTTCGAATCTAAACATGTATAGATAGTAGATTTTATAATTGTTAGTTAGACCTCTGAATAGCAACTACTATCCCACTATCTAGACCAAATTAGATAATAAGTTATTATCCGGCTAACTATTATATGGTAGCGAATCCAAACCGAGCCTAAGATTAATTAATCTTTCAATCCCCAGAGCAAATACCAACGGAAGATATGCGATATTTCCCCTGTCGCTTTCTCAATGGATCAAACAATCACTTGATGGCATCCAAAATGCCAAACATTTGAGGCACCCATCGGCCTTTTTTTTTCGGTACAGTTTTTCGATGTCTTCACAAAAGGCGACATTGGTCCCACGCTCCATGGCAAGATTTTGTTTACGTTGGTGTGTAGCATTTTAGCAATAAAATTTACTCCCTCCGTCCCTAATTGACCGTCGTCGTTGGTTTTCGTGCCGCAGGTTTGACTCGATTTATACAAAATACGTACAACATTTTTATCTTCAAATAAATTTGTTAAAAAACTAGACGTAAAGATCTTTCCGATGATACTAATTATATATTATAAATATTAATACTTTTTAATATATAATTACCGGCAGTATTTTTCGGGAAGCGCAGGGTGACAAACATTTAGGGACGGAGGGAGTACATCTCTTGCAGAAAGCGTCCATTGGGAGACGGCAGTCTATTCTCTGTGTCTGCCTCGCAAGTTAGGCCTAAGCTATCGGTGATTTTCGTGCACCTTGGGGAGGCCCTTTCGGAAGCCCAAAGGCCAGCCGACTCAGCAGGACCGCCAATAATGCAAAACTCCGGATCAACAAGAGACCCCCTTTAAACAAAGAAGACAAGCTGCAAAGCCATGACGTTACCCGTCATCCATCAAGAAACAGCTGCGAGTGAACCTTGTTACTCACAACATAACATTGAAGGTTTCTAGTTTAGCTAGAAAAAAAAAAGAAACGAAACAGATGTCTAGCCGAATAGTGGGAAATGTTAATAATAAAAGAAAAATGACACAAATCAGAGTGCTTTGATGGTTGAAAACCATATGTGATCCATCTCCATCCATCCATAGGATTTCCAACGTCCAGAACACAAGGGCGCAATGGCCATGGAAATTTCAAGGACAATATATCATATGCTCATCGCGACTTGTGCTGATAATACCAACCACTGGGTCGATAAAAAATGTGTGGACTATATACTAATAAATACCAAAATCTGGACTAGAATTGATGTGGGGAACAACAATAATTTATGAGAAACACGTGCCTGCTCTCATCCAGAGACCATTAACAACATCTTGATGGCCCAGCCCCTGACCCTGAGCTCTAAGTTAAGTTTACCTAGTTAAACAAGTATCCCTTGGCTCTTACCAACCATTATCATTGATGATCAAGTATTAGTGTTCAGCGCCAGCTGTTTCTTCCCCCTGCAAGCTTTGACTTTGAGACTAACCTGCACATGTCAAACCAGAAGTCAATACATATTCATAATCTTGGTGCCTGAATCGAATGAAGACTGTAATAACTAATAACATTCACAGAGCAGTGAAAAATCTTACTAATTGTTGAACTTTCAATGTATAAATCACATTGGATCAGGACGTCTGACTCCGGCAACTTTGTCCCACTCATCTGGGGAGAGCATGTCAGCCATGTACTTCTCCTGACCGCGCCAAAGGATCTGACAAGCACAAAACCTTAAGAATCAAGATTTGGACAGACCAAGAGTCTGTATATAGCTATCGTCTACTATGCCGCCTAAACAATAATAGTAAGTGTTTGGTCACACTTCAGATATGCCATGAGCTAGATCGAGATCAGGAAGCTAGGTAAAGAAGCAAAACAATAATACCTTGTCGATGACCCCAAACTCCTTTGCCTTCAAGGAATCCATGTAAAATGGTCCTCTCATTACCTTATCTATTTTCTCTGGTGGCTGTTATTATAAAACATAATTATGTCTAAACTGACAGAAACACAAGTGATATAGAGTATATATAATCATAAAAAAAATTCAACAATTTGTACATACATTTCCAGTATGCCTTGCTAATAGTTTGACCAATGTGTTCCTGTTGTGCACAACCTACAAGTAGCAGATAATAATGTGAAGATAGGTCGTGAGTTGTGACTGAAAAATGTGTGTTCACCTTTCACAAATCTAAAAGTGAACATACATAACTCAAAATATATTCATACATGCTTGATTAGCATACATCAGAATATGAAATAATACTCAAGAATATAAGCTACTGAAAAAAAAAAAGAAACCATGGCTCGTACCTCCTTTGCACGAATAACAACATCTGATGCTTGCGTCATCCCATAAGAAGGAATACGTGGTTGCTGAATCATAGCTGACATAGTATGATCCAGAATTAGTAGGAAATAATGAGCAAAAGCAAGTATTTCCCAACAAACAAACAGGTACGGAAGTTAGCACGTTACTACCTTTGGCATGAGGGAACATATAGCGTTTGCCTTTCTTTCCAGCCGCAAGCACAAGACATGCATGACCTGCTGCAGCTCCTATACAAAGTGTGTGGATCTGCATGGCAAATATTAACCTCATCATAATGTCCATAAATGTAGAAAATTGATAAATTTTAACAAAATTCACAGTTTGGACAGTGAACTCAATTCGTACAAACATCGGATCCTAATCTTATGTTGATGAAACAGGGATCTGCCAAGTTATTAGTATGTAGTGCAACGATTGGCTAAACTGTAAATTTATTTGACACCAACATCCCATCCTAATCTTATGGTGATGAAAACAGGGAGTGATCAGTTCAAAATATCAGCACACACTGCAAAGTTTGTCTTTATGACCACTCTTTTTTTGAACAAATAAATACACAGCCTGTTCGGCTGATGGTTTTGTGGCTGAAAAACACCGTCTCGGCTGATTTGTGTGAGAGAAAAACACTGTCCCACGGCTGAAAAATAGGGCTGATTCTGGTGTAACTAAGTTGGTGGGAGGCTGCTGGTGAACATCTCCATGGCCCAAGTTCAAGTCCTCTTCATCTCGAATTTGGAAGCCTAATTTTCTTCTTATTTACTATGCCATTGCCACCATCTCCTCCAATGCTGGTCACGTTTTTTTAGATGTCCAACCAGTTCAAACAAATGATCAACAAGCTGTTCATTAAATCATCTCTGCAGAACTAGGCAGATCAAGTTTGCATACACGGTAAAATTCTTCTTTTAAAAATAAATTATGTCCACCGAGGATTCCTTTGCATAAACTAGATGTTTCAGTAAATGATTAGCATCAATCTATACCAAATGATCAACAATGAACTACTGAATTGCAGATAGTACCTCAGCTTTCATACGCATCATTGCATCATAGATTGCAAAACCTTCGCTCTCCATGCCGACCTGAAAAATATAGACAATCAATTAAAGAACAATTTGATTATATAGCAACCTTGACAACATGATACAAATGCTAAAGAGACCTTATAGTCCACCCCAATTATTAGAAGAACATGAATAAGCCACATTCTGCCAGTGCTGACCCCAATACTGGATATACATGACTGAAGTCACCAATCAAACAATCTTGCTTACCGGTTCACCATCATCGCGAGCCGTTCCAGTTGAGTTGATGTATATATAAACAGGTTCTTTACTGTTCATCCATTCAAGGTACATCAACTGGGCAACAACGAGCTCAGTCACTGCTGGTACCAACTACGAAAACAATGGAAGATAATCTTGTGAGATTATGGAATATGCTGAAAGAATCATCCATTCTACTCTTACAGCATGGTGTATGAAAGAAATACATTATGAATCAAAGATATAAACATAACATTTTGTTACATATCTAGAACAAACTGTTTACAATAGAATGAGTAGAGGTATACTGAAAACAAAATTTATGCAACCATCAAAATGAACAATGTTCATCAATCGGTTTTAAAACAAGCAGGGTTCTTCTGCATCTGTTACAAAAAGCTTGGCATGTTTATTGAATGTTTATTGAATGTGTAGCTGAACTAACACCAATAATATGAAAATTAACAAGCATTCTTTTGTCACAGTATCAGTGCAATACATGTGAAGGAATATTGAATGTATAAATTAAGAGTTGAAACAATATGGCAGAAATATAACACAACTATACAAGCAACATGTACTCATATACCAAAATTAAGTATCCACTTTGACGAGTGAAGAATTGGTGAACATAGGCACAAATGTATGTCAACTGTATTTGGCCGCTAGTTGATTCCAGAATTGAGATGTGTGCCTGGAGGGTGGGTGGAAAACTTATAGCTAATAGTAATACTAAACAACAGTAGGAGTTGAGAAAACATTATTATGCATCATTTTTTACCCTCTTTTGGCCACCAGAATTCATAGGAATGCTCTCTTCTTTGCTTATATGTGGAGGAGTTGATATTGGAAATACAAACTATATTGGCTACAATGATCTAACCTGTGCAATCATGCCTTTGCTATTTCATAGATCTAAATCTAACACCAAGTCAGATCATTTATCAAGCCTACCCAAGCTCCTTTTTTTTGGCCATGATTGGCATCCATGAATGCAGAGTAATAACATGGAAGGAAATTTGCCATCAAGAACCTTGGCACAGATTCATACCGGCATGCCAATATAAACAATTCGACCATGAAGAAGCAATGAAGGCAAATCTGGAGGAGGCCTTCTAGGCCTGTGCTGACTGTATGAGCTGCTAGACCGTTCCACCTGACAATCACAAAGCATAGGCAAGAATATGATTAAGTGAAGTGCAATTCATATATCCTACAAATACCAAGGATCATCAAGGTGCTGAAAAATATTAGCACAGGTTGATCTTTGAAACTGTGTCATGATTGATATATCTCAATGTGGATAAGTTAGTACCTCTAATTTCTCAATTAACATATTCAAAACCTAAGTATAGCAAATAGCCAACCTAATTTAACATGTCAGGTAGTGTGGAGATCAGAATTGCTAAAGACAGGCTTCAGATGGGAGGGTTACTTCATGAGAACTATTGAAACTGAAGCTATAATATAATTGCTTTTGCTAGACATACACGAACGAGCACAATCAACTCATATCCAAACCATAAATTTCCCCTCTTGTCAATACCAGCATCACAACAGATAACAGAAACTCCATTCCCGCAGCCGATACAAGTGCGGAACCCTCACCTGCGCGGGCGAGGCCATGAGCTTGGCGTTCTGGAAGATCTCGAGGAACGGCAGGTGGTCCTCTCCACGACGCTCGCCACCAGCGGCTGCCGCAAGGTCATCCGGCCAGGCGGCTGCGAGGGTGGACAGGAACGGGTCTCCCCGCGGGTTGAACAGCGGCGACGGAGCCCCCGGCGCTCCCGCCCGCGCCACCAGCGCCGAGGACGCCACGCCGCCACGCGCCTGCCGGAGCAGGGGCGCGGGGAGGGACGGGGAGGAAGTGGCGTGGGAGGGAGACGGCGTGGGCAGGCGCAGAGAGAGGAAGGCGGAGGCGGAGGTCATGGTGGGCGGCCGCGGTGGTGCTCCCGTCCCGCCGCAGCGTGTGAGCTTGGGGTTGGGGGAGTGGGGAGGCGGAGGCGCGTGTGCGTGTGGATAATTTGGTCGGGAGAGGAATGGAGAGTGGTCCATGATTTGTCGTGGGCTTTGAAAAGATATGGGCCTCATGGGCTTTAGAAGGTGGGCTGTTCAGGTTTAGTCCAAATCACTCATTTTTTTAAAGGAAACAAATCCGATTTAGTCCCCTCAACTTTCGCAAAGGCTGTTTTGCATCCTCAACTTCAAAACCGGACAAAACGCAACCCTCAACTTTGAAAAAGAAACATATTACGCCAATAACCTAGTTATGAGCGGTTTTGTCCTTTTCTTTTCAGTTTGTTTTGGCTGGATCTTATAAAACATAGTAAATCAAAGAAAAATCATAAAATAAAAAATCCAACTTTGCTGGGCTCCACGTGAATAGTTCCATACAGTGACTATATAATATGGTATGATTTAGTACAAAGTTTTTGTTGTAAATTTAAATCTATGTTTTTTATAATTAATTAGAAGAACTCATAATTGCAGTTTCTAATTATTATACACTTTTCTTAGTTGTCTTTGAAGGATGGATTGAACATGCCCTTTTCTCTTCCGCTAAGCAGGTGAAGCCGACATCATCTTCTTTGTCCAAGCCCCTTCCGTCTCTAACGTAGTGTGCTCGGGTCTCTCTAAATGGTCAATGGAATCTCTCCCCGCCTTGACCCTATCTAATGGCCACATGCCCACATCATCAATGGGGTGTCGTCACCTTTCCTTAATATTTGTGCCAACCAAGCTACTGAGTTAGCCTCGCGCGTGTTATTTGTTTCCTTCCAATCTCATTGGACTGTAATAGAACATCTCAAGCTTTTAACCTAAATTATGACCTCTAGCCACCAGGTAGTCGCGAGGTAAAACCGCAAATAACCAGGTAGCCATTGCGAAGGGGACGTCGCGGCGACACCAACACCCAAGACAGACCAAAGCGAAGAGGAGATGAAGCACAAGAAGGCATAGCATCAGCAGCATGCTTCCGACAAACGGTGATTGGAGGGGGCTGAGAGGAAAGCTTCCCCTTTGATGAGCTTGTTCAGTTAATCCAAAATTCAAAGTGATTGGAGGGCGTTGAGAGGAGATTTTATCCTCTGTAGAAGTTTATTAAATTCCCTGACTTGTTCCGTTAGCTCCAATCCAAAAGGACTGAGAGGTTAAAATCTCCCTGATGAACCCCACTTAGATTGAAGATTAACCGAATACGCTCTCAACTCAATCCACTTATAAATCCTGCGGGTTGAGGATTAACTAAACAAGATCCCATGTGTGTTGGGCGGCGTCTGGCAATGAAACACCACATCTTTTAACAGAGTATAATAGTAATCGGGAGAGAAATGCAGTGCCCTTCGTGAGTACCAAATCGGGCAGCTGATAGAACAACAAAAGGAAAAATAAAAAAAGAAACAAAGAAAGGAGAGAACTTCGCATATGTTTTGCCCTGTAATCATTTTCTTTGATCTGCTTACCAAGAATATCAGGATGCTAAACCACCTAACTAAATAAAAACCATCACCCTTGAGTCTATGAGGCCATCCAGCAGATGGCCAGACGAGAACGCAACACGCACAGGTCGACAGCAGCACACAGAACTCAGCAAGAAACCACGGCCGGAGAGTATCACGCCGTATAGGCCATCCAGCAAGAAACTCAGCAACGAAAAAAAAAATCAGAGAGATAGAGAGGATAGAGAGATCAAGTGAGCTAGTCGCGGCACTGGGTGATGGCGGAGCAGCCGCGTGTATAGGGGTTGGCCTCGGCCCCCGGCTGGCAGTTGTAGTAGGACGCCCCCGGCACGGAGCACGGCACCGAGTCCGGCCTCAGCGCGCTGTAGGTGATGAACTGCGCCGTCGGCGGCAGGCTGGCGGCCGGGGGGTTCACGTTGTAGTACAGCTGCAGCCCCATCCGGCCCCTCGGGGTGGCGGCGGCGCCGCCGCCTTCGGCGTCCACGTCGTACACGACGGGGCACTCCTCGGGCGAGCCCCAGCACGAGTCGTCGTCGAACGACGACGCCAACTCCGCCGCCATGCGCGCGTGGATGGTCGACATCACCAGCTCCGACGCCGCCGTGGCGCCGCCGGAGATGGCCGCGAGCGCCGCCATCGTCGCGGCCGCGAGGAGCAGCGGCGGCAGCAGCGTGTGACGTGCCGAAGCCATGGTGGACGTGCGCGCAAGGTGGCGGCAGGCACGGTGGAGATGGCAGTGGCGAGTGAGGGCCTTGGGCGGTGGAGAGCGCTTTTAAACGCGAGGCCGAGAGGGAGTGTTCTGCTCGGTGCTGGGCATCGTGTCTGGGCGAAGGGCGATGCCACCAACGCTGAGTCGCTGACCTTGCTTGAGCAACGTTGGGCATCGAGAATGCGTGGTCTCGTGGCGGTGGCGAGGCACAAACATCTAGCAGCCTCCTGCTGCCGCGCGCGATTCTTGCTGCAGGTTGACCTCCTAGAAATCTTCTAACCATTTCCTCTTGCTAGTAAAAAAAAATAAATCCAGAAGCGCCTTGGATTGCTATGGCCTATGGGACGCGGCACCCTGCTTCAATCAACAAATCAAAAGATATTTAATCGTACGATGAAAAAGGTGCATCTTTTTATGCACAAATATTAGTGCCACGCAGAAGAACACCCTCCAGAGAACTCCTTAAAAAAAAGCTGTGAAGTAAGATCCAGGCCAACCAGGGATGTTCGAAATGAAAAAATTCAGAACCAACAAACATCCTGATCAGTTGTAACTTGTAAGTCATAAACATGACCATATATGAGTTCATGAATGCAAATGAAAGACAACTAGGAAATGATAATTCACATTGGACCATTTAGCGGGACGACATATTCCAATGATAGCCAGGCGAGGTGCCTGAACCAACCAACATGGCCTCTGGTGCAGGATACTGGGAAGACGCAAAAACTCTATTAGTAAAAGGAAGCAGTTTCCATGCCAGATCTCAGTTTCTTTTCACCGTCTTCCAAAGCCGGTTAAAAGTGAAAGAACCACATTGTTTAGTCACACTACTGCAGTAACACAGTCATAAACAAACCAAATTGCCATCACACGTAACAGAGCCTGACAGCAGGTGATGATGGAATGGAAGGTAGGTTAGGCGTTCAAATACAAATACAAATACAAATACAAATACAAATGAATCATAAGTACACAGATATCGTTGAAATACAAATAATGAATCATAAGTACACAGATACATTGAAATACGTATGGGGGGAATAACCAGTTAAAAAAATCCATACCCCCCAGACACTTTGCAGCAATGCGATGATGAGTTCTTCTCAATGAAAAACGTGCTAATGCACGCTCTCAAAAAAAGCACGCAATTATGGAGAACACATGAACAAGCAGTTGCTTTTGCACGCCCAAAATACATCAGGAATGTAGAAGAATGTGAAGAAATCAGATGCAGATGCACAGTTTTCTTTTCTTATGGACACAAGGAATAACATTTATGCGAATTGGAACAAATCAAGCTTGATGTTTCTCTACATTACAAAAGGAATGCAAGTGGGCAAGTCACAAGGGATACATAGTTAAGAGAGTCATTACTGTGTTACATGGCTGGGCAAATTCAGATAAAGTCACCAACTCCTGCCCTACGAAAAGCCTTCAGCTACTTCCTAATTCACTCATCCACTATACAGTAGGCTGAAATACGCCTACATATATTTTAGAGTCAGCATCTATCCTCAGTCCATATAGTGCGGTGTTGTTTGGACTAAAAGCTCCTCATCATCTTCATTGTCATCGTCGTTGTCATCAGCACCTACCCAGTTGCTTGGGTGATGCTGAGATCGAGGAACAGCACTGATTACCTCTGCAACATCATAAAAGCAAAGTTAGCTTACATTTGATAAGGTAGAAATGTATCAGTAACTAATGACATAATGTAATGGATGATTTTGTTTGATAATTAACCAGGATGTTCTTCCATGGGATCCATTTGTGAAGGCTGCATTCTGTGGTGCAAGCTAATTAAGGAAGCACAAAGAAAATAAGTTCACTCTAGCATCTTATAGCTGCCAACTTGTGATTAAGAAAAAAACAGAAAGGCCATCAACACCAAACAAATGCATATATGACTTCGTTGAATCAGAGTACCAATTAAGATAGTCAGATACACTATACACTTAAGATAGCAAGACATAACTTTTCCCCACATAGTTAATGCAAGTTTCTTATGGAGTCAACATATGGTGCGAGAAAGTTCATCAAACTCAGAGAGACTGTATATCAGTATATCTTCAACTATGTTGCTTAGTCCAACAATATAACTAGCATGATTGTACCTTTGACCCTTACTATAATCTAGGCACTACATTTTGTTTTATGCAAGCCAACTTCAACTGCCTAATCAGTATAGAAACATTTACTCCAAGGAAGACAGAAGACAGGTAGGGACACAGAGACTAGTAGGCTTTGTATGTTTAGATCTTTCAAGCACAGGGCAGAAATGTCCCATGTCAAGGGATGCTGAAAATACCAGATAAAGAATGTAAAAAGTTTTAAATTTCCTTACGCCACAGAAGAAAAAGAAAAGAAAATCAGTTCTTGTTCATGCAGCAGATCAGTTATCAGGGTGTTGTTAGGTTTACCTTACAGCATATGTTGATTAGCTAATTAGAGGATAGAAATTAGCAAGGATAAAGTGAAAACAACTTATAGGATACGTATTGTTTGCATTATCTGCAACTGGTGGCTTGCTTGGAGCATTTGTAACATTGGGCAGCATTGACATGCCATTCAGCACATTAGTGCTTGCATTTCTGTTCTCCTGGGCATGTCTTTCCCTGTTAGCTTCAAAGCTTTTGGGAGTACTACCTGTTTAAAAAGGTTTAGCTTATATTTAACTACCTGATGGTATAGCGACAAAGCCAATGCTAGGATTCAGATATGAAAGCAGTTTTTTGTCACCAGTTAGTGTGATTACACCAAGGCATATAACCGTCCATTCATTGCGGTCTGATACTGGTAATGCCAATTGCCAAAAGGGCCATTATGTTCTGCATAGGCCCTTTGATCCTCCCCTGATTCCGAGCAGACCACAATGATGTCCAGTTGGACATAGGAAGGCATGCATGTAGTGCAACCATACCAATGGTTACATGGAAGCAACGTTTCACAAGAAATATACACACCTGAAAGCTCAGACCAGATTTTAGTATGGTTCGAGACATTTTCAGGAGCTAGTGTCGGTGTAGCAGCAGCCCTTGGTTCTCCCGTGTGTTGTGCTGATGTAGCTGGTTGTTGGGACACATTGCTGTCAGATAGTTGTGATACAGTCATAGTGGCCAGAACTAGAGTAGCTTCAAAATCAGAAGATGCTCCATCATCCCATCCGAATCTTGGAACCAAAAGAACAGGTCTGCAATTCAATGAAAGCTCATGTTGACCAATCCAAAAAATATAATGAAGTTCCATAGGCACGACAACTTACTCTCCAGTCTTCTCAAAGAATAGGAGGATGTCAACCTCACATCCTTCACAAAATGTTAAAAAGGCCTAGTATGGAAGGGAGAAGAAAGAAAGAAAAATGCGAAGACTCCATAAGTATTACAGGATGAGAAAGCAATCGTCAGCATCAAATGTCTCAAGTAAATCCACCACAGAATATATCAACTTCTAAGCATACCAATGATCATGACTTATGTAGTGATGTCCTTCTAGCAACTGTGAGATATAAGAACGAACAAACTTCTATCCAAGAGAGAGAATAGTTTTGGAAATACACTGAAAAGAGTTTTAACTTGCAAACATGTTTCTTGTATTCACAAGAGGGAGTTGCAAATGCAATTCATGTGCTGAGTCACAGACATATATTTTCCATAATTCCTTGCTGCTCCTACAAAGATATTCTTCAATAAAAGGCATATCATATTACAATGTGTTTCCCATCACAAGAGCAAGGGATAGATCATTGATCACCTTCAGTTCTTTTACCCCAAAAGTGACATCCACAGGATCACCAGCATGAACAAACTCCACGAACTCCTCGGCAGGATCGATCCACAGTTGTGTGTGCAGTCTAGTGTCACAGTCATCTGCAACACCCCAAAGCCACCACAGTTTCACAGCCCAATCACTAGCCTGAACAAAACGTCCAGAACCAATCTAGAAACAACAGAAGAGAAGTACCTTTTGTCGGGTCATTGTAGCTCCGAAGCTCAACAGCCTTGCCCCCGACGTCCCCGCCGACATCAGGTTGCCCTGAAGCAGGATCTGTGGCGATGATAGTGAGCTCCTGCAGCGAAGACTGAAAGTTGGACAGCAGGCGCGCGAGCTCCCGTGGCCGGATGGCGAGGCGGCTCGGGAACCGTCCCCGGTCTAGCGACAGCGACTGCACCTCAGGCTCCGCGCTGCACACGATCCAGTACGTCTTCCTCACACCTTAACAATGCAGAACAAAACGAATTGGGAGAAATTAGAGCTTCGAGTGGAAGAAGAACTCGCCAAAAACAGTGAAAACTCTAAAAACAATCTGGAGTGCAGAGAACAGCGCGCCAAAAGCACGAAATTCACAAGATTAGGAAATGTTACACGGATGGGGATAAGGAGGGAGAGGGTAGCGTATATGCGCACCGTTGAGGCAATGGAGAGTGATCTGGAGCTTGGGTGCGTCGGGTTCAGGGAGGAAGACGGCGAACCGGTCGAGCGCGGCGTACGGCGTGCGGAGGACGGCGAGCAGGGACTTGAGGAGGACGCTGCACTGCAGCGGCGTGGAAGACGGTGCCGAACCTGCGGCGACGAGGGTGTACTGGTCGAAGAAGTCGCGCGCTAGGGAGACCGAAGCATACGCCGACCTCGAGCTGTTGAGCGTGTGCATCTCCAGCTGATGAAACGCCAGAGAAGAGAGCTCGCTCTCGTAAGACTCAGGGGGGGGATGAAGGCCGGGACGACGAGGGGGGCTGCGAACCTTGGCGGGGTGCGCCTGGAGCACGAGCTCGGAGGCGACGCGCGCGAGGAAGGTCACGCACCGGCCGAACGTCCGCAGCGAGCCGCCGCTCATCGACAGCTCCATGGCCGCAATCGGCGCCGCCGCCTGCTCCCGTTCCGCCGCCGTCAGCTTTTGGTTTGGGAGAAGAGGGAAACGGAACAGGAACCGGGTGTAGGTGGCGCGGGCTGTTTTCGCGTGTTGGGCCAGGCCCATTACTGATAGACTAGTTAGGGAAGAAAGGCCGCACTGTGACACGGCCCAACTTAAGAAATGTGACGCTGCAGGTGGTCCCAGAGTCGAACGACTAGGGTTTACGACCCGCTTCTCTGATATAAATGCCAGCAGGTCACCCATCCCGCGAACCCTCACGCCGCCGCCGCAGTTGTCTTCGGTCTCCCGTGCTTCCCTTCGTGAGATCAAAGGTGCGTGCCCTCCTCTCCTTCCCCAAGCCGTCGCTCATCTGCTGCCTATCAATTCTAGCGTGTGTGGCTGATTGTTAGGCAAGGGCTAGCTTTGAGATCTACTCGTGTTGGTTTACGAGGATCCGTCGTTTTGTTTGCTG
>DXKC01011116.1:0-15357 GCA_031170775.1 Cymbopogon citratus
GCCAACATCTGGCATTAGGCATTTGTGTGCAGGTAGTGATACCGTTAATCTATTATGATTCCCTTGATTAGGGCATCTGAAATTTGAAATGACAGGGACGAAGGAATGGCATAATTGATGATTGACAATTTGCCGCCTATAGGCTATGGCTGATAGAGCAAAGAAATTTTGAGTGCTTCAGTAAATCAGATATTTTGATTGTAGTCTATAGAGGAAAATGTTAAGCATCATATGGATGCGGGATTTTGTAAAACTGTAATAAACATAAAATTTATATCCAGTTTTTTTTCTTATCAATTGGTCGAGGCTTTTTTCTTATCATTGAGGCTATCAGTTAGGCAAGCTTGTGTTTGTAGTTACTGGAGCCAGTGATATTGTTCCTAGGCCAAAGGTGGAGGTTGAGTTCAAGGCGAAGCAGGCGCACATACTGTTCAAGAAATAGTACTATTGTCTTTGTTCATTCAATATGCCAACATCAATATAGTTTGTCATAGGAGGATTCCTGACTTGTAACTGAGTTTTCTATTTGTGAAGGTTGTAATTATCATTGGGTGCAAAAAATTTAGTGGCTGAATACTGAATTTTTGGTTTAAGTGAATTGGGTCGTACGTACAAATGCAATTATATACTACCTCTGTTCACAGCACAAATAGAAGGAATTCTGACGTTTGCATTTTGTGTTGAAATATAGGGGATTCTAGGTGAAATAAGTAAACACTTTAATGATGTGAGCAAGTATGCAGAACACATACCTTTTCCTACAATTTGAGGCCTGGGTTAGGCCATCAGACACCCATCAAAGTCTGAGGATCCCTTATTTATTTGACCAAAATGTTATTTTATTTTGTAGTTCTTTATTCCAAAATATAATGAGGCAAAACAATTATTTTAATAAGCATGTGCAGACATGTATTGCATCATCTGTTGCACATATATGCTTGTGTATTTCTTTGGTTGCTACTTTCATGAAATAGTGAGACATCAATATTGTTGCATAGTTTTGTTTTATTCCCGTTGCAACGCACGGGCATTTAATTAGTTATAAAATAAATAAAGCACTAAAGTATCTCTAATGATGGAATAAATCATAAAAAAATATGATACTTTTATACAATAAATTGAATAAGATGGCTGAAAGACAAAAACAACAATCTTTTGGAACGGAGGGAGTATATCTTATGCGTACTATTTTTTATCAAAGTTTTAATAATTTTTATAATCTTTTAAGTATTAGATGAGATGTAGTATACTAAATGCTAGAAAGTGGCATCATATAGAGTTATAGATGTGTTTACAATATGACAACTCTATGTCGTTGGTCCTCATTCGCGTTTCTGGAATTCGATGGGAACCAAACTCCCCGGTAAGAAACATGATTCTGACGATCATCAGCTATGTAATCTTTTTTGGGTTCAAGGGACCGAGCCCCGGCCTTTCAATTAAAATCAAAAGACCACGTTCTGTTATATTGAAGTTCCGAAAAGTAAACCGAAAGTCGTCCACCAGGACTAAAGCATTACAGACGAAAGCCCGGCGCTACCAGGCCGAACACAAGGCAAAAACCACTAAACCAAGCTATCAAAAACTGTAAGACTCAGACAAACTTCCCAGTAGCTCTTCAACTCAGAGCTGCGTCCAGCGCCCTCCACCATAGCACTTTTCCACCCTCCAGGAGCTTTGAAACATCTTCAGCTGCAGCATTTGCACTTTTCTTGTCGCCAGTATCTTGGTTCTCCATCAGGAACTCAGTCTTGCATAAGGTAGCCAGAGTATCTCCCGCGCAGTCGTTCTGAAGTTGCTGATACATCTTTCTAGCACACCCCTCAAATATGCCGGGCACAGAATTAGCCAATTCTGAAGCAAACCAGCAATCCTGTGGTAGAGTATTTCCATCCCTATCCACCCAATTCTCAGAAAACAAAGGTCATTTCTGAGTTTCCACACAGACCAAATGACAGCAGATGTAACTATATTCAAGGCAAAGAATCTCTTATTACTTAACCAAAAAGTACCAATGTTAGTAATATCAGTCCCTACTAAGCAACCAAAAAACTCTAAAACTAGCTTCCAGCACTGCTTAATTACCACACACTCAAAAAAGATGTGATGCATGTTTTCTTTCTCTGAACAATGTAAACAAGTTTCATCTTTAACTTTTTTCCTTTTAGCAAGGTTGTCTCTAGTCAGAGCTCTGTTCTTAATAACTAGCCAAAGGAAACATTGTACTCTTGGTAGGATTTTGAGGCTCCACACTCCTGACACATGGACTGTTTGTATACCTCTAAAATTGATAATTTTATATAAGGATTGAGAAGAGTAAACTCCAGAAGAGTTGTACTACCATAACAGCTCATCTTCCTCATCTGATAACTGAATAGAGCCTACTAGTTCAATTATTTCTAACCACTCTTAATACATGACCTGCGACACAGTTCTCCTAAAAGTGCACTTCAAATTTACCCCATCCCAAAGATCAGCTATAGTCTTACCCTTTTAATTCACTATCCTATATAAGGGATAAAACTGAATTGCTATACTGGAGGAGCCCAACCAGTTGTCCTCCCAAAGCCTGATTTTCTTGCCATTTCCTACTCTCCATCTATATCCAATTTCAGCAGCTTTAGCTGCTTTCATGAATCCTTTGAAGAAACTAGAAGCTCCTAACGTTTTAGACTGAAAAATGTTGGGCTTACAAGTGTCATACTTAAAATCAATAAGCTCTTTCCAGAGCTTACCCTCATCTTCTTTGTACCTCTTAATCCAAGAAGCCAGCAAACTAATATTGAGGTCTCTAAGACTAGGTAAGCCTAACCCCCCAAATTCTTTTCTCATCGATACTAACTCCCAATTGGCTAGGTGATACTTATGTATGTCCTCTGAATCATTCCAAAGGCAATTTCCCAAATGAGTATTGATAGCTGTAATCGCCCACTTGGAAAATTTAATGAAGGATAGTAGATAAACAGGAATACTAGCTAGACAAGATTTAACCAAAGTGACTCTAGCAGCTAAGGATAAGAGTTTGCCTCTCCAGCTGCCAACTCTCTTCAAGATTTTATCCACTAATGGCTGTATATCATCCCTAGTAAGGTTCTCAAAATGTAAAGGAACTCCTAAATATTTGATGGGTAAAGTTCCTAGAGGACAAGAGAAAATATGAGCAAAATCATGAGCAACATCAGGATCTAGGTTTAGTGGGACCAGCTCACTTTTGTGGAAATTGATCCTCATACATGATATTTGCTCATACCACATTAGGACACACTTAAGATTTTGTAGAACAGATTCTTCTGCTTTGAAAAAAAGAATGGTATCATCAGCATACTGGAGTGAAATAATCCCTCTAGGTCTGAAATCCTCTAACAACCCTCTAATTAAACCTTTTTCTGAAATAAGACCTTTACCAGGTTTGAAATAAGAGCTGTCCTCCCCATTCAAAGTAATTCCTATATAACCTCCCATCACAATTTGTTTAATCCAGCCCACAACTTTATCATCAAAATGTCTCTCCTGAAGCATATCAAAAAGGAAGGACCATCTTACTCTATCATAAGCTTTCTCATAATCTAGCTTTAGAATAACTCCTTCACCTGAGCTACCAACACTGTGCATTATCTCATGCGCAACTACTACACTTTCCAAAATAGATCTCCCTTTAATAAAGGCAGATTGATTCTTAGCTACTATTCTTTGCACAATGGGAGTAAGCCTAAGGGTTAGAATCTTTGAGAACATTTTGAAGCTACAGTTGATCAAGCTAATGGGTCTAAATTGCTTCATATTGGAAGCATCTCCTACTTTAGGTAGAAGAGTGATAAGGGCAAAATTCAGTCTACACAAATCTAGGGTACCATTGTGAAAGTCTTCAAACATAGCCATGATATCAGCTTTCACGAGATCCCAGAACTTCTGATAGAAAAGAAAAGGACGCCCATCAGGCCCAGGGGGCCCCCTCTGCATAACAACTAAATAAAGCTTCTTTAACTTCCTCCCCCAAGAAAGGTGCTAGTAATTTTTTATTCTCCTCATAGGTAACTATATCACCATCCTCCCAGAAATTCTGCCCTAACTTAACATTCACCTCTGATTCTTTAGCAAACAGATTTTTGTAGTAGTCAAGGGCTATCTTCATCATACCTTTTTGGTCAGACACATGCCCTAAAGGTGAATCTAAGAAATCAATCCTCTTAGCTCTACTCCTCTGATTTGCAATAGCCTGAAAGTAAGCTGTGTTCCTATCTACTTCTAACATATTCCTATCCCTAGACCTCTGCCTAGCCTTGATTTCTTCTAAGGACCAGATATGTTCTAATTCTTTCTCAATATCTCTATAGTCCTTGAGCTCTACATCATCTAATTCTCTACTTTCATTTATACTTTCTAGAAAGTTAAACTTAATGGCCAGTTCTGCCTTAGTTCTGTTTAAGGCGGCCACCTCATTAGCTGCCCAACCTCTCACCATTCTTCTAAGAGTTCTCACTTTGAATTGCCATCTATCTATACTTTTGATAGCTGTACAATGAGAATTCCATGCTTTCTCAACTAAACTCCTAAAGGACTCTTTCAATAACCACCACTTCTCAAACCTAAATCTCTTTTTACCAAGACTCACATTATTCCCTGTATTAATCAACAGAGGGTTATGATCACTAGGGATCCTATCTAAAGCTTGAACATTAACTAAAGGAAAATGAGACTCCCAATCAGTAGAAACAAAAATTCTATCAATCTTTGCTAAAATAAGGTGATCTTGTTTATTAGTCCAAGTGAACTTCTTATTACAGGGGTTTAATTCCATAAGACCCCACTTATCGATCCACTCATTAAACCCCTCAGCCCATCTATGGTTAATAATGCCATTGCTTTTGTCAGATGTAAATCTAACTAAATTAAAATCTCCACCTATAAGGATGGGACCAGTCCACACAGCCATCTCCTTGTCTAACTCATCCAAAAACTCTGAGTTTTTATCATCATAAGCAGGCCCATAAACCACAATAATTTTCCAAGCAAAACCAGACTTTTTACAAGTCAACATTGCACTAAGAGAGAACTTCAGGACATCTACTATATTCATGGTAAAGAGGTCATCATTAGCCCCCAACAAGATGCCTCCAGCTGAGCCTTTTGCCTCAAGATGATGCCAAGTAAAAGTAACATTATGAGTCAAAGATCTCAGTAAACCATCAGACAAAGTACCCTTCTTAGTTTCTAAAACTCCTACAAAATCTAGATGATGCTCTGTAATTTTATTCCTTAGAGCAGGGATCCTATCTATCTTTCCAAGCCCCCTAATATTCCAAAACATTCCTATCATTTCTTCTTCTTTTTAGATCTAACTGTGGACCATTCCTTTTCCAGGATGTCCACTTCAGAATTATGATTTCCATCATGTTCCAATCCCAACTGTTCAGGACCATTACTACTACTACTAGCAATTTCATTCCTAGAAATAGACTTACTCTCACTACAATTAGTACTACAGTTTGGTACAGCACAATTTGCTAGACAAGTGACATTCCTATCATTGTCTAGGATCAACATCTTATCTAAAGTATTAGGATCTCCATCCTTAAGATCAAGGCCAATATCCTTGGCAATAGAATTTAAAAGAGTTTTAGAAATACCAAAATTTTTCTTACCAGTCTTGTCTTCTAGATTCCACCTTCTTTTTGCTTCTTGAGCTTTGTCCATAACCTTCTTTCCCTTGTCAATATCCCTAGAGCTTCTTCTTGTTGGTATAGTTGGCCCCCGCTGTTTCCTCTTGTTACCCTTCTTCTCCTGACCCCAGATCCCATCAACAATCTGGTTCACCTCTTCTGGTTGTGTGTGATTTGCTACCTCAGCATAAGTTTTCAATGTACCACAAGCCTCCTTAGAATTTGCCACCTCTTCACTTACATATCAGACTCTTCTTCTTTGTACATCCCTGATAACTGGTTTATAAGAGCACTTTTTTCACTTCCTGCTATGTCAAATACCCACTCCTTTGGCAACAAGCATGACTCATCATCATCCAGGATCATAGAATTCAGATTAATCTCCCCTTCCTCTTCCATCTCCTCAACCCCTCCTAGTTCCATAGCTTTCAACAGATCAGCACACTCTGTAGCTTTTTCACCCTCATAACAATCATCAAACTGTAACAGCCTTCTCACACTTTTTCCACCAGATGAGCTTCTTTTTATTCCCTGAGGTAGAACCCCACTAGAATTTGCTCTACCATTCCCACCAGGTGCTTCTTCTTCTTTCATTTCTTGATCATCAGGCTTTTCTTCTTCTATTTCCTTGTCACCTTTCTTATCTTCTCCCTCCCCTTTTTCAGAACCTCCATCAGAGTCATCTTCAATAGCAGCAACCCCCTCAGGAAAGAACATGATAAGATGAATGTCACTCTTAATCACAAATAGCCTCTCACTCGGTATTTTTGCTGGATCCTTGCATTGTACCTTCACTCTGACTATGCTAAAAAAGCTGTCAAACAGAATCTAACAGTCAACCTGAACTAATCTTCCTATACTTGAAGCCACCTCAGCTATTGACTTCCAATCCACCCACCTTGGGGGGATCCCTTGAATAACAACCCATATCTCTTACAGTCTCCTAACAGGCTCAATGTCTCCATTCCAGACACTTAGGGAACCCACCACTCCTGGTCTCAAGTCAAAAACAGTAGCTCTTCCTATCACAATCTTCTCCACTCTTCTATCAGGAGGGAACTTGACAATGTACCTGAACTCATCAATCTTCTTTAGAAGCCAAGTCCAGTCTCTGTCAAACAACTTTTTTAAATCATGGACAATCCCCTCCTCATCAATGTCCCCATCTTCAATAGCAAGGACCCCAAAGTTATCCATCCCCACCCAGTGATTGAATCTGTCACTCTGGTCTTCAACATGTATATAATGAAAGCCTAATCCCTTACTGGCACTGCCAAAATACTGAGCAGTTGGGTCTGGTTTCTTCCATTCAGGACAGTCATCAACAACATGATCAGGGCTCTTGCAGATAAAACAGATCTTGGGGCTATCACACACTAAACTCACATGACCAATCAAGCCGCAGTTGAAGCAAACTGCATGCAGACAGTTACCCTTGACCTTGTCCCCCGAGCTTGAACCTTCTTCAACAGGCTTGTTCTCCACAGTAGCAGCCGCTTCAGTTCTCACAGCCTTGATTGGCGCCTGAGGTTGGATCTGGGGTTGGGGTTGAGGTGGAGGTACTGGGTTCCTCCCCGCAGCCCTTCCCCTACCTCTCCCCTGGAAGCCTCCTCCCCTCGGTCTCTGACCCTCAAATTGACGACCAAAACCTTGCTGTTGCTGCGGAAACGGAGGAGGAAGTTGGTTGGGGAAGTACCCATACGGCGGTGGAGGGGGTTGTCCAAAGAACGGAGGCTGCTGCTGAGGGGGATACCAGTTGTTCCCACCCCACGCCCACTCATCCTCCGGGTGAAACCTCCCCCTGCCTCTCCCCGCCATGCCTTCCTTCACCACTACTGCGAAGCTTTTCCTCTTCTCGTCGCCCCAGAACAACTCTGCAAAGTTGAGCTTACTTGGTGTTTTGGACCATGAATCTCCACTCTCGACTGGATAGCAATCTGCGGGATCAAACGACTTGCTATCCCACAGATCCTTCCTGATCCAAACCAGCTCTCCGCTTGACCCAGCCCTAACCCTAGCGCGCAGCGGCGGTAGGGAGAAGTGGCGAGAATCAGGAATAAACCAAAGCTCACCCCAGAAATCCTGAATCTCCCCCTCCTGATGCGGGTTGTCGGGTTCGGGCTCCAAGACACACCTTATCCGACTCCGCCATGACTGGGACCTTGCCACCTGTACGCAACTCGCGTCGCCACGTATCATCGTCCTCTGTGCGTGGCTGACTGGCGGGGCCTTGCGCCCAGGGACTCGGAGTGCGCAGGAAGGCGCCCCGCACTCCCGCACCGGAGAGTCGGGGGGCCTCCTTTTCCGCGGCGAGGGGGCGCCGCCCCTCACCGCCGACGAACCGCCTCCGGGATCGCCTCTCTCGACGCCTCCTGAGTCTCTCATTTTGAATCCTTCGTCCAGCTAACCCTCAGCTATGTAATCTACCCGCACTTACTCAAACAATCGCTGCCCATGCCATGGTCGATGATCCCTCCGCCTGCATACCAACCCCTAAGCCCCTCTATGGTCATATAAAAGAAGCCTTACCTCTGAAATTAGCGCCCTATACTATGATACTCAATTCCGGCATGCGCGGTCCCAGAAGTATATAAGTTTTGTCGGGAACGACACCTGCATCATCGCCGAGGCACGGCGCCGGTGGAATCCCAAGGGTGGCAGGGCTCGATCCAGTGGTCGTCTCCAAGAGCAAGGTCTCATATGGGTAGTAGCTCATTTTTTAAGATCCTATGGTTTAATACTTGAATAGAAATAGATCCCTGACCTGGCTGGGGATCAAAAACTAAAGCGCACACATAGAACTATATTCTTCTTTCGGGACACAGTAGCGTGATTCGATATTCAATGAAGTGGAAACGAGTGCATCAGCGGACAAGGTAGGTTAGTACCGGTATATGCGCTCGTGCAGCAGTGGACTTCCCGTACAGCACCGATTCCTGGCCGTCCATGCATGCATCTTTCCAAAGTGTGCTGGTTCGGCTGGATGCTCCGCACGGAGAGATCGGGCCGGGATCGATGCAGTTGGAATCAGCTGCTCGCCTGCTGTCATGTGGATCATGCGCTGCGGAGCCATCGAAAGGTTGGATGGGATCGCATCCAGTCCGTGTTTTTACAGCCGACAGCCTGATTCAAGAGCGCAAAGAGTGTTTTCCGTTAGTTCCAATGCAACTTGGTGTCATGTTTTATGGCATATTTAACCTGTCCTTTAGTCGACGTCGTCCTGATCAAATGCTGACGATAATGCGCTTGAGGGACGTCATGCATGAAACTTTTGGTTGTGGATAAAACACTGCCGAATATAAACATGTTTCTATGGACTCGATCTTGTGTTTCTATTGGAAAATACTAGGGGATAGTATCCAAAAATCCCGTATGTTAGTGTGTTTCTACGGTGGAACACACTAGGCATGTAATTTATATATATATTGTCATACTTCTTCTCACTCAATCGTCCACCAATCTCCTCCCTCGTTCATTTTTCTTCAACGTACAGAAACTTCCACAAGAAAACAACCAATGGTGCCTACGGGAAAGAAAATCACTGCAACGGTGCTCCTAATTGTCATCATGGCTGCCGGTATGTATGCGCACATGTATGAACTGTTGAAAATATAAGTTAATTCATTGTCCATATCTCTCCTAGCTCCTTATGTTTTGGCATTCAATTGATAGTGCTTGCAACTTAATTTGCTGCTTTCATTATTCTTTCTGCTAATTAACCATGTTCTTGCATTTGCTAGCATGCTCAATGCCTTCATGCACACAGAGTTATTGCCGTCACCTGAGCGGCACTTTCAAAGGATGGTGTGCTATCCCCCAATATTGCTATAATTCATGCATAAATGAAAGCCCCTTGAACATTTTCGGCGATTGTGACAAATCGAAATGCTGGTGTTATACATCTGCGTGCTGAGATTTTTGTTGTTGCTTGTGCTACGATCCAGCCATATGCCATGGTTCCAGCCGGTGTTTCTTCAATAAAATATGCTGGCTCTTATGTAATATTACATATATTGTGTTTTCTTAAAAACAAGGAGGAGTTACCTCTGCTAGTTAAATATCAAGTGAAGTTGTATAACTCATCAAGATGTATAATTCTAAATGGATGGAAGGCTATAGAGGCAATGAAATTTCATTTCAGGCCGGTACAACTAAGTTCAAATAAAAAAGGCCATACGAGGAAGAGCCATTTTTTCAGGGTCACACGGCTAAAAAGCTCTTATTCCAAACACTTAAATAGAGAGCATTTTACCTCTGTTGTAAGCATTTTAATTCTAACAAATGCAAGAGTTCATTGTGGAATCATGGGTTTAATTAGATATTTGAGGCATGTCGATGAGAGTTTGAGGGAGTATTTTTTAGATAATGGATAAACATCCGGCCTCTACACCCATGGGTGTACACAGCCAATTATTACAACGGGTATGTCACAAAAAGCAAGCCAAAAGTCTTAACACAATAAAGGATGCTAAAGCAAACGATACAAGTGCTTCCACCCCTTTTTTGCAATTTGTAGAGCTATCATCTCTAATCTTTTGCTCATCATGGAGAGGGCGTCTTTGGCTTGTTCATCACGCTGCAACTGGCTCCAGAAACGTAACCAATACGCTCTCCTGAAGATAACCTGCATCATCGAGTTAGTTTTTATTTTATTAAAAATAACATCATTCCGGCATCTCCAGATAGCCAAGCAGAAAGCAGCCACACCCACCCAAATCAATCCCTTAGTCTTCGAATTATGGCCTCGAAGCCAGGTACCAAACATATGGTTAATTGATCTCGGTTGGTGTAAATTAGTAGCATAAAAGATGATCCTCCAAATCATTTTTGCCAAAGGACATTCTATAAATAAGTGATGTATCGTCTCATTCATATTACAAGAGACACATTTCTGGCTCCCTTTCCAGTTTTTTCTAGAAAGGTTATCTTTGGTAAAGATAACACCTTTTTGAAGGAACCAAAGAAAAATTCTAATCTTTAGAGGAATTTTCATCTTCCAGATCTTCTTATGGTGAAAAGGTGGATCTGAATCAATTAGGTGTCGATACATTGAGCGAACAGAAAATAGACCAGATTTGGTTAAGCTCCACTTAAAATGATCAACACCTTCCACTAATTCCACATTAGAGATCCGGGCTACTAATTTGAGACATTCAATAAGGTTATTATCCACCAAAGCCCTCCTAAAAGAGACATTCAGAGGGTTTGAAGCCATCACCTTAGCCACAGTCGCGTGGGGATCGCGGACTATGTTATATAAGGACGGATATATAACCTTTAGTGGCTTATCAGCTATCCAAATATCGTCCCAGAACCTAGTATTGGTTCCATCCTCTATGTTAAAAGAACCATTTGCCAAAACCTCCTCTTTAATCTTCATGAGGCCTCTCCAAAAATGAGAGTCATTTGGTTTGGCTGTCACTTGTGTAAGGGTTTTAGATCTGAGGTATTTATTCCTCAGCATAGACTGCCACATACCATCAGTGTTTAATAAGTTGACTAGCCATTTGGCTAAAAGGCATTTATTTTGCAGTTGCAGATCTAGGATCCCTAAACCCCCTTGGTCCTTAGGACGACACAAGATGTCCCATCTGGCAAGTCTATATTTATGTTTGTCTGAAGAGCCTTGCCAAAAAAATCTTGATCGAAAATGATCGAGGTTCTGAAGAACTCCCTTAGGAATTTCAAAGAAGGACATCATAAATATGGGTAGGCTGCTTAATACAGAATTAAGTAGAACTAATTTTCCTCCATAAGACAAATATTTTGCCTTCCAGCAAGAGAGCTTTTGTTGAAAACGTTCCTCAACCTTCCTCCATTCTGAATTTAGGAGTTGTCTATGATGCATAGGAATCCCCAGGTATCTAAAGGGATAAGTGCCGGTATCACAACCGAAGAGAGTGGTATAGAAAGATTCCATCTCTTTGGCTGCACCATAGCAGAAGATTTCACTCTTGTGGAATTTGATCTTAAGCCCAGATAATTGCTCAAAAGCGCAAAGTAAAAGCTTTAAATTCTTAGCTTGTTCTGGATCGTGATCAATGAAAAGAATGGTGTCATCTACATATTGTAAGATAGACAATCCATCATCTATAAGATGGGGGAGGATGCCTCTTATTTGACCATCGGCTTTTGCTCTGTTAATAAGTAGAGCTAACATATCTGCAACAATGTTAAATAAGATAGGCGACATGGGATCACCCTGTCTGAGGCCCCTTTTGGTTTGGAAGTAAGGACCAACGTCATCATTGACCTTAATCCCTACACTACCACCGGTAACCATGCTTTCAACCCATCTGCACTATTTGGGTGAGAACCCTTTCATACGTAAGGTTTGCTGTAGGAAATCCCACTTGACCTTATCGTATGCCTTTTCAAAATCGATTTTGAAGATGACTCCATCTCTCTTTTTGGTATGCAACTCATGGATGGTTTCGTGGAGAATGACGACCCCTTCCATAATGTTTCTACCTGGCATAAATGCAGTTTGAGTTCTGCTGACCACCGTTTTTGCTACCTTATTCACCCTATTGGTACCCACTTTGGTGAATATTTTAAAACTAACATTAAGAACACAAATTGGTCTATATTGTTGGATTTTGGTAGCATTCTGAATTTTTGGTATTAAAGTAATAATGCCAAAATTCAGACTATGTAAATCTAAAGCCTCTCTATATAGATCTGTAAAAAGAGGCAGTAGATCATCCTTTATTACCCCCCAGAAGACTTGATAGAATTCCGCTGGAAATCCATCGGGACCTGGAGCCTTATTGTGCTCCATTTGAAAAACTGCATCTCTCACTTCAGATTCCGTGAAAGGACTAGTTAGAATGTCATTCTCCTCTGGGGAGACTTGTGGAATATCACTGGTTTGACTTTCCAGTAGTGTGATCTCAGAGTTATCTGGTGGTCCAAATAAGTTTTTGTAATAGTTGGTGATGTGGCTTTTAAGATTAGCATCACCCATAACCACACCCTGGTCATCCTCAAGCTAATAAATATGTTGCTTGCGATGTCGGCCATTAGCAATCAAGTGAAAGAACCTGGTATTCGCGTCTCCCTGCAACAGGGTTTTGACCTTGGCTCTCTCATACCACTTTAATTCTTCTTCTCTAAGAAGCTGAACTAAGCGCTCTTTCAAATAATGTTTGAGATCAATTTCTTGACTAGATAGGGGGATATTTTCTGCTCTCTTGTCAAGATCGTCTAAAAGAGCCAACAAAGATTTTTTCTCTTTTCGATAAGTCCCCGCTGTATGTCTAGCCCATCCCCTTAGATGTTGTCTAAGTCTACGGATTTTAGACTGCCAACGTTCTAGTGGTGTCATACCAGAGCTATGAGATTGCCATATGTGTGCAACCATATCATAAAAACCATCCCGAATTAACCAACCCCTCTCAAATTTGAAAGGCCGGTTATCGGTTTGATGAGTTGAGGCTCCAGTACTAAGGACCTAGGGTGTATGGTCAGAGATATTCCTGTCTCTAGGTTCGACCCTAGTCAGTGGGAACTGATTCTCCCACTCAGTGCTTACTAGAACTCTATCTAACTTCTCGGAGGTTGGGTCATCCCCAGGTCCAGCCCACGTGTATTGACGTCCTGACATCCTGATCTCTTTTAACTCTAGAGATTCAATGACAGCATTAAAAATAGCTGGCCATTTTGTTTCAAATTCGCCTTTGCTCTTCTCCTCAGGAGTTCTCATTATATTGAAATCCCCACCTATGATATATGGAAGGGATTCCTTAGAGCAAGTGTTGGCCAGCTCAGAGAGAAATGAGCTCTTATTTTCAGATTGTGCTGGCCCATACACTGAATAAAGTGCGAATTTAAAATCATTTACTTTGTATCTTAGGGTGAATTTGACATAAAAATCCCCCTCATCGATGGCTCCAATATCACAAATGTTTAGATCCACTCCAAGGAGGATGCCCCCTGATCTACCATGGGGGGCCATAGTATGCCAAATGAAGTCCTGTCCCCCGCAGAGATTTTTGAGGACATGATCAGAAAAAGCCTCTCGTCCTGTTTCGGAGATAGCAATAAAATTGATTTGCTCCTCCTTAACTAATTCCGCCAAAAACCTGTGTTTAGCCAAGTCTGCAAGACCTCTGCTATTCCAGAACACTCCTTTCATTTTAAATTAATTTTGGAAGGTGTTTTTGGCTTTCTGGGTAGTTTGCCCTTTCTTGTATTTTTGGCATTGTTGTATTTTTTCTTGCGGCGGAGAGGAGAGAGATCGATGATTTGGTCATTCTCCATCTCCAGCAAATTCTCATTTAGATTCCCACAAGTGTGGCCGAGAATTGCTTCTAGCCGCTCTTCCTTTTCATCGTCACTAGGAAGTGTGTGCGAAAAAGGTTTAGAATGAACAACCTTCTTTTTGTGATTAGCACAGAGCACCAACCTATCCACCTCTAAGTTTTTAATAGCAGTAACACTGGAGGAATCTAGGTTGATGCCTACCCTACGCAGGTTTGAAATAATTTGCGAATCGGAAAAGCTAGAAAAAGAAGTACCTTTTGATTCCAGGTTCTTTTTTGCCACTACACGTTCGCACTTGAGTAGCGTATGCTCATCTGCCATAGCCGCTGACCGGGTACTACGGCGTAGCTGCCTTCCCTGCACAGGAACCGCCCCAAGCTGGACAGTGGTGGTGGCCGCCTGTAGTGTAGCTGGCAGGGGGGAGGCCGGGGGGGTTACAGCTGGTGAAGATCCCCCTCACTGCCCCCACCCGCCATGGACGGCTGGGGTGAAGTAGCCTGCGGTGAAGTGGGGGGGGGGGTTATGGTTGATGTAGAAACCCCCTCCCCACTTCCACCAACAGCTTTCTCGGTGGCGACTGCCGTCGAACCCCCAACGGAAGTAGGATGGGGCGACGCAGCTGCTGGAACGGCCGATGTGGATGTGGCTGGGAGCTCAGTCACCACCTTCGGTGAAGTGGGGTCGTCGTCTGACGTCGGAGCAGGGGCAGTGGGGGACCCTGGCACCTTTTGTGAGGCGGGAGGGGTCATGCCTGAAGAAAAACCCTCCCCACCCACATCACCCTGTTGCTCGGAGGCGCGGCCCGTGGTGCCCCCACCAGAGGCAGCAGGGAAGGACGGTGCAGCAGGTGTGGCTGGTGGGGTGTCACCCGCCGGCGATGCCAGGGGCAGGGGGGATCCACCGACCCCTAGCCCCGACAAGGCCTCCAGTGAGTGGGGGGCAGCAGGCGATGTAGATCCCCCCACTCCAGCCAACACAGATGTAATGGTCCCCATAGCTGGAGAGTGTAGCACAATGGTGTCACCTGTAGGTTCCTCCGACAAAGGCAATACAAAATCAGAGGAGGCATTAGTTTTGTTAGAAATAACAAAGGCATGATAGGCCTCAATCTCTTCTTCTGTAGGAGGGCAATATTTCTCATGCTCTCCGTCATCCTGCTCTAGCATGACTTTGATACTAATCTCTTCCAGCAGCTGATCCATAGCCGTGTTTATCACCTCATTGACCAAAGCAGCTTGTTTCTGGGGTGGTAGATCAACCTGGGGGGTGACTGAGATTTTTCATTCTGTGGATTTGGAGGGTTTAGATCCTCCTCCGCCTCCTCCATCTCCTCATCCTCCCCGTTCTGGTTACCATCATTATCACCATCAGTTAGGTCATCTGCCTCAGAATCATTATCATCAGGCTGCACAGGCTGCACAGTTTCATCAGG
>DXKC01011117.1:0-12554 GCA_031170775.1 Cymbopogon citratus
CTCTTTTTTTTTTGTCTGTACAACATTTCTGCAGTTGGAATTGAGGAAGCTGTTCCTGTTTGTGGTAGAATCGTAGAACTTCCCTTCATTTGGCATATTCGCTGGATGAACTATTCGAGTACAAGAACACCAAGTAGAACTTTTGATCCCTGGTTTATTGTTACTGATTTTTTTCGTGTTTACCATCATGTTTTGGTTGCTGTTGCAAATATTAGATCCTGCTGGTCAAATATTTGGGTACAGCCTTTCTTTAGTGGAGACATTCTGGCATACCTTTGATCTGTTCTTGTACTTGCAGGCTTGCAGCTAGACATTGAAGGAGCAGTAATAGAACCCAGAGAATGGGTAAGAAAGGAAAGTGGTTTAGTGCGGTGAAGAAAGTCTTCAGCTCCTCTGATTCAGACAGAAAGGAAGAGAAGGTATATCAAAATTCCCTATTCACAGGGGAAAAAAATGGTCCACTTGGTCATCAAAGTTCTTTCATTTCAATCTATATGAGTATATGACTTGTGGCTACTATGAAGGCTGAGAAGGCAGACAAGTCAAAATCCAAGAGGAGATGGCCATTTGGAAAAACGAAGAAGCACTCGGAGCCTTCGATCTCAACGGTGCCAGGAACTGCTCCAGTAGCTCCGTTGCCATCACCACCACCAACTCAGCCCCACTCTCTGGAGATTAAAGATGTGAATCCTGAAACAGACAGTGAGCAGAACAAGCATGCCTACTCTGTTGCGCTTGCATCTGCTGTCGCTGCTGAAGCTGCAGCAGTTGCTGCCCAGGCTGCTGCGGAGGTTGTCCGTCTCACAGCAGTTACCACGACTGCACCAAAAATGCCTGCTAGTTCGATGGAAGAACTTGCTGCCACCAAGATTCAGACTGCTTTCAGGGGTTATCTGGTAATTCATCTGCACTTGTAGGCCATTTACTACTTGCTTAGGTTATCTTGTTGATGTCGTTGCACAGCCCTATAGTAAGAAAACTCAGTTCTTCTGACTGCTGTGGGTCACTGTCTTGAACTTAATGAGCACTTGAGACCATGCACGCAAACTAAGTTTTGGTTAATATTTTGTAAGATATCTGATTTGGTTGGTAAAGCGTTGCTGTCTAATTCATCATTGTGTCTCTCTATAGTCTGTTCGTTTTAGAATACAGCCAAGATCTCACTTTGCTGATCATTTTCAAACTTATATTTGTTTGATGTTTCCAGTATTATGGTACTTAAAAGATATGCTGATGCTAATGTTACAGCTGAAAAAAGAAAGCATGATTGAACATGATCGTACTTGAGAATACTTTCACTGATCTCATTGGATTCATTGGCCTATATATGCATGTTTCGTTTATTTTTCTTTCTGTGATATTAATTGCTTACTAAATCTGCAAGAACAAATTTCATTTTTAGGCAAGGAGAGCATTGCGGGCACTAAGAGGGCTAGTTAGATTGAAGTCACTTGTTGATGGAAATGCTGTCAAACGCCAAACCGCTCACACCTTGCAATGCACACAAACAATGACAAGAGTTCAAACTCAAATCTACTCTAGAAGGGTGAAGTTGGAGGAGGAGAAACAGGCTCTTCAAAGGCAGCTCCAATTGAAACATCAAAGAGAACTTGAGAAAATGAAGGTGAGCACACCATTTTGATGCGAGAGTCTAAGCTACATTGATATCTAGGAAAACAAAATATTGTTTTTCTCTTTCCTGATGCTTTGTACCATAATTTAGAACATAACGCTGCACCCAAGTACAATAACGCTGCACCCAAGAACATAACGTCCTGGTATAAGAGATTTCTGACACTTAATTTTCTTATCAGATTGATGAAGACTGGGATCACAGCCATCAATCCAAAGAGCAAATTGAGGCCAACCTTGTGATGAAACAGGAAGCTGCGCTGAGACGAGAAAGAGCACTTGCATATGCATTTTCTCACCAGGCAAGTTTTCTTTTTTGTTTCTGTGGAGTTCGTATATTGTTTTTCTTGTTTAGCTAGATGGCCCAACTTCTGTTGCTACATTGATTTGTTCTATACATGTAGCTCCGTTTCTCACTCTTTCGCCATATTTTTTTCCTCATGCAGTGGAGGACTTCTGGTCGAACTATAACCCCTACCTTTACGGAACCTGGGAACCCTAACTGGGGCTGGAGCTGGATGGAACGCTGGATGACCGCAAGACCTTGGGAGAGCCGATCAGCGGCATCAGACAAGGACCCTAAAGAACATGCTCTGACAAGGAATCCAAGCACCAGTATTGTTCGAGCATCTGTACCCCGTGCCATCTCAATCCAGAGGCCAGCAACACCAAACAAGTCGAGCCGCCCACCAAGCAGGCAATCACCTTCAACCCCACCATCAAAGGCCCCATCAACCTCAGGAAAGATCAGGCCAGCAAGTCCGAGGGGCAATTGGCTGTACAAGGAAGATGACCTGAGGAGCATCACAAGCATCCGCTCTGAGCGCCCAAGGAGGCAGAGCACAGGTGGAGGAGGCTCAGTCCGGGATGATGCAAGCCTGACGAGCACACCACCTCTCCCCAGTTACATGCAGTCGACAGAGTCTGCAAGGGCGAAGTCTCGGTACCGCAGTCTATTGACTGAGAAGCTTGAGGTTCCTGAGAGAGCACCTTTGGTCCACTCCGTTGTTAAGAAGCGCTTGTCGTTCCCTGTGGTCGATAAGCCAAGTGTTGTTCCGGCAGATAAGCCTAAGGAAAGAGTGAGACGCCATTCAGACCCCCCAAAGGTCGATCCTGCAACGCTGAAAGATGTCCCTGCTGTCTGATCAGGCCGTGTGATTGTTAGGTTTTGTGCTCTTTTAACTCCGTGATGTATTATCTGAGTTAGGTTGTTTTACTCGTGTGTCGTGTCATGTATGATTATGATCTGTCCAGGTTGATTTGAGATAATTCTAACTCTGTGTTACAGACAATGTGTGATGCTAAATGTAAGTGTGGTTGGCTTTCAATGTCATGATATGGCAGTATTTGACTTTGTTAAGGTTCGAATATGCAGTACATCTATCCATTCCTAAGAGCCCTTATCGTTGCCATCTCTCACTGGTCTTTAATTTTTCTTTTCTGAAGATGCTATGTGCACGAATATTTTTTAGCATGCGTGTTTAGGTAAAACCCAAAATTAAGTTTTAATTCAAAACTAAATTTAAAAGCATTCAAAGTGAATGTGTCGAGTCACTAATTACTACCATGACAACTAACTGCTCTAGGAGTTTCTCCATTCAATTTCCTAAATCATTGGCCCATTCACGACATGGTTTTCTATTAGTGTTATGCGTAATCTCTTGGTCACGATTTCATATTCATTATCATAATCCACCCTCTCTCAATATCTGCATGTTCAAATCTATCTATCCATGTTATGCTATTAGAACATCTTTTCTTATCTCATAGCTACAATTTTACTTTTTATCTCGATCTTTTCACCATATTCTCATGCAGATGGCAAGAAAGGGAAAGGCAACAAAGGAGCCTAGATTGAAGAAGATCAAGACAGAGAGGCACCGAGAGCCCGTGGAGCAGGCCAGGGAGCTTGGGAGTCAACAGTCAAGTCATAGCCGAGGCGGTGGTCTAAGGATTTCAGACAGACAGACAGACAGACAGACAGACAGACAGCAGGACAACTGTTTGAGGAAAGTCAGCCAACATAGACTAGTTGGACAGAGGACAGGCATTCGGTGGAGCAACATGAGGAGATGAGGCAATTCTCTGGTGATAACACTGGTCAGCGCCCTCGCACGATGCTTACGATATGCTCTCTCCACTAGTGACCGAGGCCTCAGCCTTGAGCTTGTTCAAATACTATCACGGCTAATAGAGGTCGAGGAAAGACAGACAACTCACTCCAGGAGGATGGAGGAGATACTTGCTAGACAGCACCAACAAGATACTCTTCCAGGAGCAACTTAGGCAGCAGTCAGATTTTCACTTTAATCAGTGTCTGCTTGGTCATACTCAGGGTCAGGGACAGCCTCAGTTGTCAGGTGGTCAAGGTTCCAAAGGTTTCTCGCTGGTGTCAGTCCAGAGCTTCCCTCAGAGTTCACAGTTTCAGACTGGTGTTGCTCGTCCTGTTGCTTCGCCAGTGTTCCCAGAGATAGACCTCGAACTTCACTTGTGTAAACTGCGAAGTTCTGTCGTAGCTCCAGAGTTCCGTGCCTCCATCCGAGCCAGTTGTGTTTTTTAATCTGCTTATTAGCTATTTGGATCTTTTGCATAATATTTTCTTAAATATTGTAGCACACAACTTTTGGTCAATATATATATACAGCTATTATTCTGCAACTACGAGAATAGTAATTCCATTTTCTGGTGAGAATTAGCTAAATGAAAATGACCAAGTTCAAACTATGCACTACCTGCAAAATGCCACAAGATTTTGCACTTCTGCAGTACACACTGCTGACAGCACTTTGTCCAAATTTAGTGCCAGCCTAGAGTGAGTGGATGCCCTTGGCCTTCTCAATTGCATCTTTGATCTTCCAAGTTGGCTCTTCAAACAGTATTGCTGGATCATCAAACTGTGCTGCGAGGCTGGGCTCATCAAGAAATGCACGGAACGTGTTGGCAACAGAGCTAGAGAGTGACTGCAGGTTGTACCCGCCTTCCAGGAAGAAGACACAGCGGCCACCACAGAGTTCCTTGGCCAGCTGCTTGATGCTGAATGCCAACATGTAGAACGTGCCTGTTGTGAACTGCAGGCCAGCCAGAGGGTCCAGCACGTGTGCGTCGTATCTGAGACGTACAGGATGAGTCAGTTTGGCTAGCCTAGAACCCTGATGATCTGCGGGTTCATATAACCAAGGGAGATATTTCTCAGCATGTTCATGAACTGAAGAGCTTGGTTTTAAGGATGAATAGGAGAATCTCACCCAGCTGAAACGAGGATAATATCAGGCTTGAATCGATGAGCCGATGGAGCAATGACCTCATCAAATGCACACCTCATTGCATAGTCACCTGCGCCACCGGGCAGAGGAAGGTTGAGTGTCGTGCCTTCACCATCACCCTGTCCGACTTCATTGATCTTACCAGTACCAGGGTAGCTTCCAAGCTATATCACACATGGAAAACAAAGACTGTTTCATGGTAAAGTTCAGCACCTAGTTGCACAAAGAGATGTCACAGACTCACAGAAAACAGGGGTACAAAACCTGGTGAGTTGAGAGGAAGAAGATATCTGGATCATCATAAAATGCATCGGATGTCCCATTGCCATGGTGAACATCAAAATCTATTATCATCACACGCTTTAGTCCATGTTGATGCTGAGCGTACCGAGCTGCTACTGCGATGTTCCCAAAGACACAAAAACCCATGGGACCTTGAGGAACAGCATGATGTCCTGGTGGCCTTACTAACGCAAAGCCAAGGGGCGGATTAGGACCTAACTTTGATGCTGCAACCTAACAAAAAGCATGCAATATTTTTTCGGGAAAACAGCACTGCAAAGAAAATTAAAAACATGCTTAAACCACCATAATAGTCAACAGAGAGAAGATCAGTTACCACTGAATCAACCAATGTGATTCCAGCACCAGCTGATAGAAGTGATTCTTGGAAAGTCTATACAGAAAAAATGGGACGACTTAAAATGGTGATATCTAAAATTTTGCTGATTCCAGTGGTATGCATATCAATAGGTGAAGTAAACTATGGAATAATCAATGAGTAGCAACTTAAAACTATATCGCAGAAAATCTGAGTGATGAAATCAACAATGTCTTATATACTTTGATAACTTTCTTTAGAAAATTTGGGTGATACATGTGTAAAAACGAAAAGAGCACATTGATAAGCATTACAGTCTCTGTAGCATATGTTGGTCCAGTCCCTTCAATAAGTATCAGACCTTCATCTGAAGCTCTACCCATAGCCTGCAGCCACATTCTGACACATATTAAGCAAATTGCAGCATTATTTAAAACCTATCTGATAGGTTTTCACCAGTAGAGAAAAGCAACTTCTTAACAGAAAAGTAAGAATAAATAAGGACAGCTTGACGACAAGTACCTTTTCAAGTCCAGTGATGTAAGTTCTTGAATGAACTCGTGCAACATCATCTTGAGAAGCAGGATTGAAATTTTGAATTTCAAGAACCTGTGAACCACGATGCTGAAAACTAAACAAATGAGATGACATCTAACTTACAAATGCTAGTCCTTTTCTAATGAAATGCAATTGTACATGGTATAAGAAAGAACCATGCCAGAAAACCAGAAGGTTTGATTAAAGATAAAAAGAACTGTTGAAACATAGTGAGATAAGACAATGTCCTCAAGTTGATTGTTCATCCTATTTCTTTTTATATGACTCAATTTTAGCATGATTTCAGATAAAAGTAAACAACAAAGATGCTTTTTTTAAGGTGAAGTTCCAAAAAATAGTTATTCAAAGTAGTATTGCTGGTATACCTTGGGACTAAGCTCTAATTTCTCAAGAGCATCAACTATTGCAGGAACTCTTTTGTTAGATTCTGGATGTGCTTCCTGAATAACAAAAAGAAGTGGAAAATGTCATGATATAATGCACAACACAGATAAGACAACTAATTACATTATGACTTCTATAGTTCTATGTATCATTTTTTTCCAAGAAAGTTGTTGCATAGTAAGGTAGAAAATGGTTGTTAGTTACCAACCATTTACATAGATGATCTAGAACTATTGCACATTGTTTAGAAACTCAGTATTTTATTTTTCAACCATGACGCCATAAACTCGCCACATTTTGGAATATTTGGAAGGAGAGAAATAGGAGAATTTTCAACAATAAATCAGAAACAGCGTTACAGGTGGCGGCAAGAATCAAAGAAGATATAGAGCAAAGAAAGAGGGCTTTCGCTCGTGCTTAGTCGTTGCAACACCACCACCACCCCCTACTTGTGCACCTTGTGATGTTTCTGTTTTCTCATCTCTTCTCGCTTTTGGGCTGGTTTTCTCAGTTGCTTGTGCATAAACTCTTTTTTACCCCCTACTTAATTGAAAGGCAGAGCTCCTGCCATTGCGTTCAAAAAAAAAAAAAACTCGCCACATATTGTTGACATAAATTGACTGCCCCGGCCCCCTCAAAAATAAGTTGAAAGGCATTCTTCAAATGCGAGTTATAAGATGATGTATGCTTTATGGAAGAACGAATTATATGAAATATTAAAGTTTGATTCAACAAGCAACTCATAAAAATGAGTAGCACAGCATTCATGTAACTGAATGTATTCTGCTATGAAACAGGAACATGAATAGCTTACTTTGTTATGACCCAGGGCAGGAGAGGTACAGTAGAGAATACGAGCATCAAGAAGTGAAATATCAGGTATTGCTAATTCTTTGGAGCATTGCCTTTCTCTATAGAAGCTTGATCCTGATTTGCTGAGCACTGTGCACTCCAACTCCTGATTTGTTTTTGTTCTCTTCCTGATGTTTGGAAGATGCTCCTCCATATTAAGGGATGAGGATGATGACTTCCAAAGGCACAGCAGTGTCTGAACAAAGGCAACATCTTCCCCTGAAAAAAAGAGACAGATTTCCCATATAAGTTACACCGATCATTACAACTGCATGTGTACAGAAAATAGAAAGCTAAGATCAATGGCTAAAGCACAAATTGCACACTCCAACTTGGTGATTTCTAATAACTTAGAATAATATAAATTCTGTCATCCTGATACAAGAAAAGGGCTTAGTGTAGGCACCATTTGAAACAATTGAATAAAGATATGTGCAGCACATGTCCAAACTCCATCCTACCAGATGTAGGCCGAACGTTTGGTATGAAAAATGCAGCTACAAACGAAATTACCACTATGTGCTAATATGTGAAATCATCACTATGAGATGAGTGCCAGTAAACACCAACCTCCAAACGAAATCAAGGTCTTCCCCAACTACTTGCATCTTTATGAGTAACTAAGCATTATAGTCTAGTCACACACCACTCCATTCTAGCATAACATGATTACATAACGGAACAAAGGGCTCGAGGCATATAATTCTAGCATTTGGTTTCAATCTGGGGCAGAGCCAACAACAGCCCCTCATCATTCCAACAGCTTCCAGCGTGTAAAATCAGCATGCCGTCATCCTAACCTGGTTCGGATGGGGGGCAAAAGAACATTCCTATATAGCTGTGCTGGTTCTGCTTCACATGAACATTTCCACGAACAGTTGGTAGCAGAGGCGGACTCAGTAAAGCACGTAGATGTACCGTGTAGGCAGAACACTGCATACTACGGAGTACATTGGATATGGCCATACCGCTTGGGTTTGGGTGCTCGGTTTCGCACAGCAGGGGTTGCAGAGAAGGGGTGCGCATACCTGGAGGGTGCTCGTCGCCGGCGAAGGTCCCGAAGATAGCGACCTGGGCACCTGGGCGTAGGGCGGCGGCGGCCGCCAAGTCGTCGCCACCACAGCCCACAGAGCGCAGGCGATACGACGGGAGAACCGAGAGACGAGAGTATGCCGGGGGCGAGGGAACGGGAGACAAGAACAAGCAGAGGCAGGCCAAAAGGGTGAAGTTCTGGCTGGGCTACCTTTTAGACCTGAAACAAACTTACATAATTTTGCCTTCTGTTCATTATTGTGAAAAACAAGTTCGTGCCCTTCCGTTCTACTCCCTCCATTCTAAATTGAAATTTATTCCCAGATTTTTAAGAGTCAAAGCATATAAAATTTGATCAAATTTATATGATAAAAAATAACATTGAAAATACTAACTAAGTATCATTGGATTTTTCGTTAATTATATTTTCACAATATATCTATTTGATGTCATAAAAAATCTATTTGATGCCGTTTATTTTTATAATTTTTTATATAATTTTAGCAAACTTAAAATATTTTGATTTTGATTCTCTAAAATTTTTATAATGACTTATAATTTAGAATAGAAGAAGATTAGTTTTCATCTCTTTGGTATCGTGAGGGCCTGTGCAGTGGTGATCAGTAAACGTTTGCGACATGTTGCATTTGCGTTTGATGAACTCTGAAGCCTCTGAATCTCTGATCCTTACTGGTGTACTAATGGTGTTTGGGTTTGGGCTGCATGTTGCTGGAACTTTCCATGACCCAACAAGTCTCGTAGTCAGCCTGATGTTCATCCCTAGCCAGAAAAATTAGGGCGTACTCAGGGCACGTACAGTGCTGGGCACTTAAGGGCGGTTGTTGGATTTTTTTTTTTCCACGGTGAAGTTAGAGTAGATGATTTGGGGGCGCTTAAAAGTAGCATCGCCACTTGGTGAGGCATCGATGCCAAGACGGGCTCCTAACATATCTGCTCAGAAAGATATTCGTATGCAACCATAACTGCCGTAAGAGAAACGGCTTTACCTCCTCCCTGTGGCGAATCTAAGATTTTAGAACAGGGTATGCTTCTCAGAAAACTTCACACACAATTTGGTCAATCCATTTTCCAATTTGGCAATAAAGTTTAAATTCATGGACTAAGTAGAAATCATATCCATTAAATATAATATAATTAGTTTAAAAGCCAAATTGATAATTCAAAATCCTCCACTGCTGAATCTATAATTTAGCGTAAAGCAATTAGTAATTTAAGCATACATGAATTACAATTTCGTACAAAATCCGAAGGAAAAAACGAAAAAATTCAGTCAATTCAACTTGATCAACAGACATAGATGGTTGTTGATGCTTCTCGTGAAGTCATGCGAGATCAAATCATTAGCAGATCACGACGGCTGCTGCCCGCTAGCGACAGACTATTGTTGTCAGTGTCTCGGTGAACGGCGATCGATCTAGGATTCTACGTAGGGATCGGGCACGCAACTACGGACTGTCGTTTGGTGTCTACCGAACTGATGACTCGATTCGAAGACGCAGTCGAACCGCCGTATCGTCAATTTGGCCTGGGCCCCAAGGCCGCAATTGCGTGGGCCACTGGGTTTGATCGTCGCTCGGTCGAACGCTCGCGCAGTCATCCTGCTCGCGCCTCGTGGAGTCGTTCCATCGTAGATGAGCGTTTTTCTTTTTTTTAATAAAAAATACATATATGTACTTGTATGCATGGTAGAAATGCAGGGTATGCTATAGCATATACAGCATACCCTGTAGCTACACCACTGTCTCCTCCATGCATCGTAGATTAAACTTTAAGAAACGTTTAGTTACAAATTATTCCTGAGCGTCCCTTGCACTGTACGTGCCCACAGCCATGTGGTGCCTAATAATAGTCGTGGCAAACGGGTGGCCGTTCAGACATTATCGTGTTTCGGTTGTGTGCGCTCTCGTACACTTTGCAGAATTGCAGTGCACGACGGCACTACGGAGACCGAGAGCACGGCGTGTCGCAGTAACTCCAGCTTGGCCTATGCTTTGCTCGCCAGTAACCACGGATCTAGAGTTTTCTCAAACGCTCTACATGCACTTTTTGGCACTCTCTTGCTTAAAACCCTGAATAAATCTCGGCATCGATCAGTTGTCGAGCAAGAGCTGCCGCTTCTCACCTGAACGCCAAGCTTTCTGCCTTGCCTGCCAGTTTCCCTTTCCCAAACGCGAAAACATTTCCTCTCCTGGGTTCGAGTTCGAGTCTTGGCGTCAGGTCGTCGATGGCAGTGGCCATCAGCGGACGAGCAGCCGCGCTCGTCGTCCCGAGCACCGCGGCCACCACTCCGCCTCCCTCCGCCGTTTCCGTGAACCAGAGAGCGGCCCGGCAGCGGATGAAACTTGCTACGGCGCCGCACGCGAGCGGCGGCGGCGCGGTGCTGGACCGGCCGCCGGCATTCGATCAGTCCCAGCTCGACACGCCCCCTGCCACGCAGGAAGGAGGGGACCTTGGAAGGCTCAGGGATGGGAGGCGCTCCGGTAGCGGCGACAGCTACAAGGCTTTGCTCGTGGACGACGTGCGCCACACCGAGAAGCACGGTAAGTGCTCTGCTCTTTGGCACTTGGTTTTGTCGTGCAACCTCGCCGAATATGAATATCCCAAGTTTTTTCTGAGCCTTGACGACTCACGTCTGCCGTCGTCGTACGTCGTGCCCGCCTGCAGTGGAGAAGGCCTTGCCGCAGGTGGTGCCCTCCATAACCGCCGAAGCCGCACGGCAGCTGTTCCACGAGTCTCGGCTGAGAGGCGTCGCGACTGTCATCGTTGCCGTCAAGGTACGTGCAGGCACACCCGTATCTTATTGCGCCGGCCGGGCACACGTTTCCTTTGATTTGGAACTTCAGTTGGAGCTGGCACCGGCAGGAAGGCAGCACACGTAGGCTAACAGGGATTTAGTTGCAAGATTCTTAATTACTCTTACACCTACTTCTGTGTTTTGTGATGATGCCTGAACAGGAGCACGCCGAGTTCTACGCACAGATGATGGTCCGTCAGGGACTCCGCTCTGCCATCGAACCTGAATCGGACATGGCGGCCTGATTTCCGTCCGTGGCACTCGTTACCTGTGCTGTCATCACGCATCTCCAATCAGAGCCAGTTCTCCACACTGCAACCCGTAGTTTCCTCTTTTTGCCTTTTCTTGTAGTCAAGTACTGTATATAGAATGCTAGTAAGTTCTGCAAATTTTTGTCACTGACGTTGCAGGCTTGCGGCAATAGGCCTGTGTTGTGTGCTTTAATCGTATATTAGTACTGTTTTGTGGAGGTGTTGTGCAAACAAGCGTTACTATGATTAACTAAAGTTTTTAGATCCACCATGCCCAGTGTCGGGCTATTTATACGTTGTCCCTATCGAACTAGCCTTTTCAAGCGTATCAGGAACCATATATAGGCCAAATGAAATTGCTAGACTTGAAGATACACTCCAACATCGTTTGAGATCACACAAAAGTCATAATGGGAGCAATTTAGAGAGTGGTTATTGTATGTTTTAAGCCTTGATTGAGAGAAAATTGACTTGATCTATTGTAAGCTTGGGCCATTGTGGTTCGCTGTAACAATGTCGACCCTTTTGAGCTTGGTGTGGAGCGATGACATCGACTTCTTGTGAAGGGACTAGGGTCACCTTCATTTATTATAACAAACTAGGCAATGCACCTCCTGTTTCATGTATTCTCCACTATATAAATAATAACAAGAGATTCGACCTTCCATACAAATTTTCATATGACAAAACAACTTTAGTCCAAAAAAACGGTGTGTTTTTAGTAATTTTTCAATGTATGAGACAAAAGTTTGCGACTAAGTTGTGCTTTAGTCATAAACAATTGTCACCATATGCACTTCTCAATTTTGTGACAATAGCTCAACAAAATGCTATAATTAAGCCAATTTTCATTTTTATGGCAACTATATTTGTCATACTATATATGCCATGTCACACACCATGTCAGATGACTAGACACTTGTCATGAACTGGCAACAAATTGTAATTGTCACTAAGGTTAATATATTATAAAAAATAGTGACAAATACCACTGTCATGAACCGGTAACAAACATGTAATTGTCAGTAACGCTAATGATAATTGGGTCTTAGTTTCTTTCTTATTGTCATCACCCGTACGTGTTTTGGGTCTGCCTCCTGTGCGACCTGCGCCTGCCTCCCCTCGATCTGCCTTCCTTCCCCTCCTCCGTCGCATACGATAAAAAA
>DXKC01011124.1:0-22830 GCA_031170775.1 Cymbopogon citratus
TTGTATGTGGATTTCTATGGTATATCCACCGTCAACACTCGTATTGAGTGCTCTAGTTTTTCACGTGGAATTAGAGTAGTAAGCATTAGTGTAGACATGATGTCTAGACTAGGGTTTACCTGAGTTTGCGCCCAACCCCTCGGTTAGTTGTGGTAGCCCCAAAGGTGATAGCTCTGTCTGGCCTTTGTAATCCACCACGTTAGGGTTGGTGATCTCATAGAGCTTTTGGCAGCCTTCTCCCAACTACTTTTTTCCCATTCTTTCTCGAGAGTTGGAAAGGACCTGCTGCTCCAAAGTAAATAAAGTAGAGTGAGCCTTTGATTAGATGAACCACTTAGAAAACCCTAAAATCTCTCTACCCATATTATCCCTTTATCCTTAGGATGACCTTACCACTTGCTAGTACACTTAACGTTCCCTGTGGAAATCGATACTCTGGAATACTTCCGAGTGAAAGCTACATCGGTATCTTTGCGCTTGCGGATCTTTTTCTGTGTGCAGTAACAAACACCAACAAGCTTTCTAGCGCCGTTACTGGGGAACGGTAGGTATGCTAGTTCAGAACCAAGTTCGTTTCTTTACCCTTTTATCTTTTTCATTTTACCTTTTTACCCTTTTACCCCTTTATCACATGGATTCAATGTCTATCATTCAAATTTCGGCTCTGAAGGGCGACTTGTTGGAGCCTTCACCATCATCACACCCTATTCTTACTGATGGCTATGAGCTTCGCCCTGCTCTTATAGCCATGGTTCGGGAGCAATCCTTCTCTGGGCTAGAAAACGAAAATCCATACACCCACCTTAGGGATTTTGAGCAACTGTGTTCTTGCCGCGCCATTGCTGGCATGACACAAGAGATGCTTAAATAGAAATTATTTCCGTTCTCCCTTCTAGGTAGAGCGAGATAGTGGTATGCTCACTCCGTAAGAGGCGTAAATAGAAATTGGGATGAACTTCAAAACAAATTTGGTCTTGCTTTCTTCCCTCTTTCTAAAGTCGTAGCCCTTCGAATAGAAATTTTTACATTCAAACAAAAAGAGGAGACACTAGGAGCGGCCTGGGCTAGATTCTTAAGCCTTATCAATACCGGTCCAGAACTTTCCTTGCTTGACCATGTCCTACTTACCCACTTTCAACTTGGTCTTTGTAAGGAAGCTGCCCTTTTCCTCGACTTATCTTCAGGAGGTTCATTTCCACATTGCACCATTAGTGAGGGAAAATCCATTCTTGAGAAAATTCTAGAAAACACCCCTTACACTGGCATTTTCTATGAGTTCCCCAAAGAAGAAGAAGTTGAGCCATGTCCTGACCAACAAATAGAGGAGTTAGACACAACCGAATCTGAAACTCCTTCAAATCCTTCTAATGATTTGGTTGCCATAGAATCTCCCACTATAGGAATACCCCACACTCTAGAAGAAGATGAACCTCATCCTTCCACATTCCTTTCTAAAATTGAGGTAGATCTTTTTGAAGATTTTGGGAATGCCTCAAATTATCCAGTCCAAGTGAAGCCTCTGGTGCACTCTACACCATTTGAGGATGACGATAGTCCCCACAATGATTCCTTCTTAATGGAACACATTAAAGGACTCTCAACCCATCATGAGCCATGAGTGGTTGGCAGAAATAGAGTTATCCACTGAGGCAGCTTGAATCACTGCCCCCTCAGAAGTCTTCACTTGCATCCTAAAGAAAACAACCAAAGAAGCTTACTATAGTCCGACTGTTGGGATAAACATCATTTCAAAAGACCTAGCTCAAAAACTTTGCCCCAATGAGTCCCTAATCCCATCTCATAAGCTTTTTAGGATTCCTTCTGGAGTTATTCTAGAAAGTTATGGGGTCATAAGGTCTATTCTTTTATGAATAAGAGGCTCTAAGTATTGTCTAGATTTTCACGTCTATGACATCTCGAACACATCCCTCTTAATCGGTGTACCTTTTGGGACACTCTTTCAAGAACGACCAAACCAAGGTCTCTTGAATTTAAGGTTGGGAAATTCTCCTATCACTATTTCACTCACACGCTCACATAATGCAATAGTAGAACCCAAGCCCGAACAAGACCCTGTTGAGGATGTCTTAGTGGCATCTCTAGAAGACCTGGCCCAACCAACTCTTGATGATGAATGTTTCACTCAAGAAGAGGAAGAGCTAGCCAAGCCCATAGAACTAGATCCAATGGAGGTGCCATCACGACCCTCAATCGAGTTAAAACCCCTTCCTTCTAGCTTGAGATATGGCTTTCTCAATAATAATCGAGAAAATCCAGTCATCATAAGTGACAAGCTTTCCCTAGAAGAAACCCATAGTCTTGTCACTATTCTAGAGAAACATAGATCAGCTTTTGGATACTCACTCAAAGATCTCAAGGGTATTAACCTTGCTCTCTGCACTCATCGCATTCCCACAGATCCAGAGGTTTTACCCTCTAGAGAGCCTCAATGTAGACTTAATAATGCAATGAGAGAGGTTGTTAAGAAAGAGGTTTGAAGCTTTTACATGCCAGGATTATCTATCCCTTGCCACATAGCGAGTGGGTTAGCCCTGTCCAAGATGTGCCTAAGAAAGGAGGAATGACAGTCATTAGAAATGAGAAGAATGAACTCATTCCTCAATGCACTGTCACTGGGTGGAGGACGTGCATAGATTATCAAAAACTCAACAAAGCAACAAAGAAAGATCATTTCCTGTTACCCTTCATTGATGAAATGCTAGAACGGATTGCAAATGACTCTTTCTTTTATTTCCTTGATGGATATTCTGGATATCATCAAATCCCTATCCACCCGGTTGACCAAAGTAAGACCACTTTCACATGTCCGTATGGAACTTACGCATATCGACGGATGTCGTTTGGATTGTGTAATGCTCCAGCTTCTTTTCAACGGTGCATGATGTCTATCTTCTCTTAAATGATTGAACAGATTATGGAGGTGTTCATGGATGATTTTACCGTTTATGGCAAAACCTTCGATGAGTGTTTAGAGAATTTAGACAAAGTCTTATAACTATTGTTGCACTAGGACTTCATATTGCACTTCCTGATGGCCGAGGCTGCAAGTTTAGTAATTTCAATTGAGGATTATGCTGTTGTATTTGTCCTTATGCTCCAAGCCAAAATATTATGAGAAAATGCAAATTTCTGAGGCCAACCTGGGAACTTGTGCTCAATTTTTTGATTTAAGCTTATGCTAGAAAGCACTAACCTGAGGCCTATTTATTTTCATACATGTTGCTTGTCTTATATCTGAGATTTTGTTTTTGTGCTTTTGACTTCACCTGTTTAGTTTTTGGCCTATGATGAATGCAATGCCTGGTACTGGAAAGCTTGTGACCAACTGGACATGTTTTTTTCATTTAGTTCATCGGATCATCGAGAAACTTGCATGCCTCAGTAACTGTTGTTGCACTGGGACTTCTTATTGCACTTCCTGATGGCCTAGGCTACAAGTTTCTTAGTGATTTCATGGCCTACATGATTTTTAGTTTAGTAATTTCAATTGAGGATTATGTTGTTGTATTTGTACTTATGCTCCTAGCCAAAATATTATGAGGAAAAGCAAAATTTCTAAGGCCAAACTAGGAACTTGTGTTGAATGTTTTGATTTAAGCTTATGCTACAAAGCACTGACCTGATGCTATCATATATATATTTGTTGTTGTTTGCACACAGCACTATAATAGTTCATCTTTGTTCTTGACCCTGGTTAGTCTGCTCATTGTCTCAGCATAGAGGTACACTACTCAACTCTATCAACATTTTGCTCTTTGCAGTCTCAAGTAATGCTATTGTGAGGTTTTGTTTCATTTGCAAAGGCCAAGTTTCTGGGCCAAAGAAGGTATTGTGAGGTTTTGTTTCTGTGCTTTTGACTTCACTTGTTGAGTTTTTGGCCTATGATGAATGCAATGGCTAGTATTGGAAAGGAATGCAGTTGATCATCTTTGGCTTGTGAGGAACTGGACATTTATTTTTTCATGTAGTTCATCGGATCATCAGGAACCTTGCTGACCTCAGTAACTGTTGTTGCACTAGGACTTTTGTTCCTATTGCACTTCCTGATGGCTGAGGCTGCAAGTTTTTTGATGACTTCATGGCCTATATAATTTTGAGTTTAGTAATGTCAATTGAGGATTATGCTGTGCTGTTCTATTTGTCCTTATGCTCCAAGCCAAACTATTATGAGAAGAAGCCATATTTCTGAGGCCACACAGGGAACTTGTGTTGAATATTTTGATTTAAGCTTATGCTACAAAGCACTGACTTGATGCTATCTTTGTTCTTGTCCATTTGCAGTACCATGTTCAGAACATGGTGATCACTTGACCAGCGCTGATAAACGCCATCAAAAGCATGACCTGACCCCTGGCGTAGAACATCACTTCGCTGAATTGGAAGATTGACCGCCTCACTGAAATATTGAAGGACGACATCCACAAGAAGAAGGTTGACAGGGTTTTGGAGGAACTGGAGACCGTCAAAGCCAAGTTAGCCAATTATGACAAGATCTTGGAGGAAGCTGGACTGCAGAAGAAGGCAAAGTGAAGATGTTTGGCACTGAAGACTTTTGGAAGGCCAAGTGTGCAGTACTGATGATGTTGATGACTTTTGTTAGCCCAAGTGGGCATTGACGATGTGTAATAGTAACTAAACTTAGTCTGTATGATATCCATGTGGGGATGTGGGAATGAAACAATCTATGGTACCCTTGTGGTACCCTTTAAGGTTCTAGCTTCAACTGCACTCTTATTATAGATTATATGATCTCTAATATTTGCTCATTCATTGAGTTTCTTGTTCATACAAATACATGTTATGAAATTTGTTGTCCATATATGCAATGATCATGTTTTTAGAATATATATGTTATGAAATTTGTTGCCCACATTCATACTAAGTGCACACACATCACAATCGTCAATGCTTGGTCCACGTGCAGGGGGATTGGACTGGTCAATTATTCAAGTGCCTAAATGTGACAACGCTAAATAGTCATAAAAAGATAGGTCCTTGCATCACAAAAATGAATTCTACAATCGTCTCCCAGGGACACACAATATATGACGAAAATTGCTACCTTTATGTGACAAAAAATCTATGTCATCATAAAAAATATGGGCTCTCCTTAATTTGTTACGGCACAAAATTTTCCATCACATTATGCTACATTATATGACAGATTCTAGCGCCGTCATGAGGAATTCTGTCATAAAAAGTAGGATTTCTTGTAGTGAAGATAGAACAGATTTACAGACATTGCTTATCATTCATTCCAAGATCAACTATCTATCCGAAGGTTTTGAAAGTTTTGTAAAAGAAATCCAAGTTCCTCAAATGATTTCCTCTCGATCGATCAAAGTGTATATTTACCTCACCAAAGGCCTTGTAATGTTTGCCTTTCTTTTCATGACCTACCACTAAGGCTTTTGAGTGGAGTTTTGGGTAGGTATGGAAGTGGGCATACATGTATCACATGTATTGCTTTGTCAAAAACCAAACCACAAGGAGGTACAAGTCATACAATTTGATCAAGATGTGCAAGTGTGTGGAATATGGAGGTGGATCCTAATTCTACACTATACTCCTTTTTGAAATTATGATCCCTCTCTATCAAATTTTATTTCTAAGGACACGGCTATATATTATTATTTTTTTCAATGCTATGGGCCTTCAGGTGCCCCTATGTTTTCTTTTCTTTTCTTTTCTTTTTCTTTTTCTTTTGCATAGCCATGCCTAAGTCTAACCACATATTGAGCGAGATCATTATCTTATAAAGCATGGAGTATTTTCCTAACAAATATTTTTGTGTCTACTCCCAGTGTAGGAGTAAAACATTTTTAGTGGATGGAAAGGGTGCATGTTGTGTGCAACTCTCAGTGTAAGAGTTGGCATTATTTGGTGGGTGTACGTGAATATTGATCATGGGTGCATGACTATAATCTCAACTTAGGTCACAACAATTTGACATAGCTCAATGATCAAACAAGTAGCATATGTCTATGGGTTTTGAATTTTTGAATCATGTCATATGGCCTTGGTAGGTATTTCATAATCATTAAGGAACTATTATTTTGAATATGTTTTGAAATAAAACTCCAGATTTTAAGTTTCACTTTAGAACAAAGTCATAGCGCAGTCTATGGCACTATATCATATCAGGCAATAACTTAGACGAGATCAAGCATGTGCAACCCACTAGTTCAAGTTTTTAGGATGAGACATTTTTAGCTGCTAAACTCAAACCTCAGAGAAAGCTCTATTATAAAGCAGGTACAGGCAAAATACAAGACAGAACAACTATTCATCATCTCAACAAGGGTTGAACTAACATTTTCACAACACATATATAGAGTGGAATAAATATTTTTGGTCTTTTTAGCATTTTTTGAATGCATTGCTGCTAAAATGTAAACATGCTAAAAAAATAAAGTTGTTTGGAAATAAATATGAAATGCAGATACCTTTGCGGGGGTCCTCCCCCAAGCTAGCTTGTATCCAAGGTACTTTATTTTATTTTTTGGCTTACTGTATGCTTGTCATCGCTCCTAGGACTTCCTTTGTAATGGTTTGAGGTTTTGCCCTGCAAGGATTAGTCCATAGAGAAATACCGAGCCTATGCTAGCAATTTGTTGCAATGGTCAATCCTTCAAGGTTGAACCAAAGTAAGTTAAGAATCCAAACACCATGCTTGTATTTTTAACTTATGAAAACATGATGAGCTACACATCATGTGCCAAAACAATATGCTTAGCACAAACAGTGATGGCAGGATGACAAGGTTGGTAAGATTTATTTACTTATTATTATTACTTGTTTTATTTATCATGTTTAGCTTAATGATCTATTCAAAGAAAATTCTAAGTAGATCATAGCAGGTCAAATATTTCAAACACCATGTTTGCACTATAGGACCTATAGAGTTGTGATTCCTTTAAGATAAGCATTTGATTTTATTTAAAGAGATAGGGTAAATCTTTTTATTCTTATTATATTATTATTATAAGTATATAAATTATATATTTTTTATTTTATATTTATTTATTTTCTATTTTTTTCAAGTTAATAGAGATAACTTACCGGTTTACCTGTCGGTCAGGGCTCACCTTTATAGTCCCATGAGCAGGACTTTCTCCCCTTCAGTTCTTGCTTGACAAAGATATATCTGTCCCGAGAGATTTGGACGGTTGTACCTTCTTGGACCTCCACACCATCTTACTTGTTTGTGGCAGTGCAGCAGTTTGTGGCATAGGCGATTTTTGGTTTGGTTGCACTGGTTTCTTTGATAGTGTGGGGGTCTCCTCCTTTACCACTTTGTTCTTGGGAACTGTTTTCTGCTCCTTCTCGGGTACGCCTGGGGCTGAAGTTTGTGCCTTGTGGTTGTATTTCAACTTTGGTTATCCCTTGAGTGTTCGGTCCATATTTGATGCGAACCATTTTGCACTCTTCTTGCCTGTGGGGCCTGAATTCAAACTTCTCTTCTTTTCCATTGATGTTGAAACGAATTTCTCTGGCCCCAACATCAATTTGAGCTCCCGCAGTGCTCAAGAATGGCCGCCCAAGAGTAATGTTACCTTGGAACTGACACTTCTGGCACCTTCGAATGAATTCTTTGGTGTCTTCGTACATCGTTGGCCAGAAGAATCCGCACTGCCAAATCTTGGCTTGTGTGCGGAATACTCCGTAGTGACCTCTGTACGGTGCGGAGTGGCACTTCTCAATTATCTGTAGGCCTTCGGCTGTCGGTACACATCTTCTTAATAGGCCATCTGAGCATACCCTATACAGGTATGGGTCATCCCATAGGTGACGTCAGCTTTCCACTTGTAGCTTATTCTGATTCCCCCCAGGTGGTACATAACCTGCAACCATGAAATTCACAATGTCTACATACCATAGGGTGGTGTCCATCACCTTGAGTAGCATGTCGTCATGTAGGAAGTCATTGATAGGTAATTCTCCATGTTAGTGACTTGCATACGCAATAAATGATCCGCAACTACTCCCTTTTTGTCTTTAATTTCTAGATAGATCAAATTCTTGGAGTAAAAGAATCCAACGAATTAATCGGGGTTTTGCATCTTTCTTAGTGAGCAAATTTTAGTGCAGCGTGATCAGTATAAACTATCACTTTTGCTCCCACTAAGTAAGATCAAAACTTATCGATAGCAAAAACAACTGCAAGGAGTTCTTTTTTTGTAGTGGCATAATTAAGTTGTGCTCCTGTTAGTGTTTTGCTAGCGTAAGCTATTGCATGATGCTTTTTATCTTTTGTTTGATCAAGGACTGCCCCGACAGCATAGTCACTAGCATCACACATAATTTCAAAGGGTAACGGCCAATCGGGTGGCTGAATAATTGGGGCTGAAATGAGTGCTTTCTTAAGAGTATGGAAAGCTTGTAAGCACTCATCAATGAACTCAAAGGGTGCATCCTTAGCTAATAGGCTTGTGAGGGGTCTAGATATTTGAGAGAAATCTTTTATAAATCTTCTATAGAACCCCGCATGGCCTAAAAATCTAAGGATCCCTTTGATATTTACTGGTGGAGGTAGTTGCTCAATTACTTCAATTTTAGCCTTGTCTACCTCTATTCCCCTTTCAGACACCAGGTGCCCAAGGACAATGCCTTCTCGGACCATAAAATGGCACTTTTCCCAATTAAGTACCAGGTCCTTTTCTTTGCACCTCTCTAAGACCCTGTCTAAGTTTGCCAGACAATGATCAAAAGTTTTTCCATAGACCAAAAAATCATCCATGAATACTTCCTTGATTTCCTTGATCATGTTGGAAAAGATAGACATCATGCACCTTTGGAACGACACGGGTGCATTATACAGCCCAAACGACATTCTACGATAAGCATACGTTCCGTATGGGCATGTAAGGTAATTTTGCTTTAGTCGTCAGGATGGATGGGAATTTGGTGATACCTCGAATACCCATCAAGGAAATAGAAGAAAGAGTGTTTCGCTAACCGCTCCAACATTTCATTAATGAAAGGTAGCAGAAAGTGATCTTTCTTCGTTGCTGCGTTAAGTTTCCGGTAGTCAATACACATTCTCCAACCCATGACGGTTCTTTGCGGGATAAGTTTGCTTTTTAGCATTTTCCAACCGTCATACCTCCCTTCTTAGGAACCACTTGGATGGGGCTAACCCAGTCTCTATGTGGTATGGGATAAATTATCCCGGCGCGAAGATGTTTGAGAACTTCCTTCTTCACGACTTTCTGCATCGCATTAGTAAGCCTACGTTGAGGCTCTCTAGTAGGTGTACTAGTTGGGTCAATTGGAATGTGATGAGTACAAAGTGTTGGGCTTATCCCCTTAAGATCATCTAAGGAATACCCAAAGACCATTTTATGCTTTTCTAGAATGGCAATGAGTTTGGTCATTTCCTCATCACTAAGCTTATTGCTAATGATGACAGGAGTTTGTGTGTTACCATTTAGATAGGCATAACACAATCCAGCGGGTAGGGGCTTAAGCTCAATTGGAGGTCGTGTCGGTGCTTCCTCTTTAGGAAGATCAATGGTTTCACCAAGGTCATCTACCTCATCAGTAAATAGTTCGGCATCCTTTTCTAGGGATGACTCAGGTGAATCAAATGGACCTACCAACATGAATTCCGAGGGCGTATTATGAATAGATAGGGCTCAGCCACCGAGTTTTTAGCTCGAGTGACTTGGATAAAGTAAGAATCTTTCCCTATCTTCACATTCATTTCCCCAGTTCTCAATGGATCAGAATAAAGCGTCTCCAATGGGTGCCCAATAAGAACATCAAAATCATGGACGTCAAAGATGTGAAATTTTAAGTCCAGATCATCGTCTTCTATATGGGAGTGATGTTGTGTAAAACCCCAAGTCCTTTTAGAATGGTTCGTGGCGCTACTTGGAAGGACTTGTTAGTCGGGGTAGTGGTTATATTTCCTAAGCAGGAAGTTGTAAAGGATTTGGACATGATATTTACCCTGACCATTGGGTTATACAAAATGTCAACCCAATCCTTGTGAATTTTACACTGAATGGTTGTAGAGGGAACGCGAATCTGAATTTCTTTAGATGAGAGCTCCCCTTCTACTACCCACTCGGAGCTTATGATAGCGGTTAACTCCCTAATGGATTCCTTTATAAAAATAGGGTCAAGAGGTTTGTTAGGGGTTTTAGGAATTGGTGGTCTCCTTTGGCTTGCATAATTCGAGGTGTTACCAAATTCTTCAAATAATTCATCCTCGAATATCGGAAGATCCAATGAAATGGAATCTTCCTTTTTCTAGTTCGGGAGAAGGTCTCTCTAAAGGTTTAACAGGTTTGGCAAGTGCCAAAGAGACTTCCTCTATGGCAGGCTCGGGTTCAAACTAGATAGGTTCTAACGGAGGCGTGTTCTCTAGAATACGTTCAAGAAGCGCTTTGCCTTCCATTGTGGTAAGATGTGGAAAAGAGCCACCGGCCACTATGTCGAGCTGAAGGGCAGAATCCTTGCTAAGACCTAACCAAAAATGCTATCAAAACACATGGTTGGGTATAGACAAGTCTGGGCCGGATCTGGTTAAAATTAGACAACGGTCTCAGGCTGCACCTATAGTCTCGTTTTCTTTTTGTTGGAAGTTGAGTATCTCTTGTCGTAGGGAAGTGATGCGAGATATAGGGAAAAATGTGAAACAAAACTTGTCTCGTAAGTCTTCCCAATCTCCGTTTACCTTGCCTACGGTATGGGCATACCATTGTTTTGCCCTCTCGTTAAGAGAGAATGGAAACAACTTCAACCGCAAAGTTTCTTGTGACATGCTCGAAATGGTTAGGCAAGCACAGAGCTGCTCAAACTCTCGTAAATGATGGTATGGGTTTTCATAATCCAAGTCTGAAAAGGCTTGTTCCCGAACCATGGCTATAAAGCCTGGGCGGAGTTCATACTCAGAAGCTGTGATTGGCTTTGAGGATTGTGGAATTTTAATGAGCTCGCCCTTCGGAGCAGAAAGGTTGTGAATGGTGGGTTGCTCCATTTTTATATTTTTTTCTTTTTAAAGAAAATAAAATTAGAAAGTAAAGGTAGAGCATGATACACAGGCAAACTAGGTTCATTAGACTCTACAATAAACGTCCCTAGCAACGGCACCAGAAATGCTTGTTGGTATTTCTTAGCGAAAGCAGCCAAATCCGCAAGCGCACGAAATACCGTTGTAGCACTTCACCCGGTGAACCATAGGGTATCGTATATTTCTCAAGGAAACGGTTAGAGCAAGAGGTTATGAAGATAGTTGCCTAGAGAGGATAGATAGATAACTTGGGTAGTGAGGTTTTCTAATGGGTATTCCTAGAGAAAGAGATCCAAGTTGTTAACTTATCTTACTTCGGGCACCGGAGCGCACCTGGTCTGCCAGGCGATACTGGCCTGTAGCTCTATGCCAAACCCAAATGTGGGCGATTACAAAGGACGGACACGACTAGGTCAGTCCCTGCCGCCTACCCCGCAACTGTGGAGAATGGAGCAAACTAAGGTAACTCCTATCTTAGGCACCACGCCTACGATAGTCGCTACAACTCTAGCATTGGCCAGGAACTTCCATCTTTATCAGGAGTCCTCTACTAGAGCCTTCACCCAAAGGATGAACAACGAAATTGCAAGATAGTAACGAACAAAGATAACTTTACTTAAGGAATATAACCAAAAGGTAAACATAGTTTTCTTACTTCAAGTAGCAAGGCGCCCGTTGAGGTACAAGTGGGGAGGGAGCCGACAACTCTGGCACTCCTCCACTAGGAAGACGAGGCTTCCAGGAACTTCCAAAGATGCTCCACTAGCTTGATCTCACTCACTCCCTACTTAGGCTAGCTAGAAGCTAGGTAGTGGCTCTACTCTCCCTCTAGTATTCTATGCTAGAAAGTGTAGGGGGAGAAGAGTGGAGTGGAAGAATTCTATTCTAATTGGTTGTGTGTGAATGGGGGGGTGCCTCTCCTCTTCTTTTATAGCAGGTGGAAGGCATTTCGAGGGTAGTTTGGTAAAAACCGACAGCGCACTGCCCTCCCCAGCATTCATGTTACCGACCCGCCAAAGATCGGGCCGAACCACCTTAGTGGTGGGCCGGCCAGCCCAGGTGCACCGATCGGCCCCCTCTCGGGGCCGCTCGCACCCATCTTCGGCTGGTGGGCTGTGCCTTGGGCCTGGATCGTCGTGATGTTCTGGTTTGGCCCATTGATCCTCTGGTTGGGCTAGCATCCCTTGAGTGGCAATTATGTCTTCCAGAAAAGCGCCTTTTTATTACAAATATTCCCTATACCTGGTGTAATTCTTGCATAGTGACAAATCTTCTAGTACAAGTGGAATCCCATTAGTAGTAATTGTATATGTTTGTAAGAATGTATAATTCACACCTTTTTAGTTCTATATTGGCAGTATATATTCGTCGTTAAGGACCGCCAACAATTACCTGAAGGAGGTTGTGAAGAAGCCCTGGCATGAGTCCTTCTAACAGAAGCCAGAGGCAGAACAACGGAAGAAGAATGTTTTTTGCTATCCATAGAAAACAATTTCAGAAGCCCACGACGGAGGGGCATATTCAACATAAGAACCCGTGCCATCAGAGAGTCCAGGAACAAACCGACTAGGCATTGCAGCAATTGAAGAACCAGGGGCACTCACAGCACGATAGGGGCAGCCATAGGAATGGCAGGACCAACTAGAGCAATCTCAAGATGGAATTCCCATCCATACCCCTAAAATTTGAAAAGATCAAGTCAAAAATCAATCATCAATAATGAACAGAAAGAACAACAGCAGACAGATAAGCAAATCAACTCACAGCTGGAGGAAGACTGGCAACACTGTACTCTTGAGGAATTTGGGGAACATAATTCACTAACTTAAGGAAACCCCTAAGTCGGGCAAGCCAATCTTCATCAGACAACTCACCAGGAGCCATCTGAGAAGGATCATCAACACCAGTGTATTCAAAACCAAGATTCACCCTTTCCAACAAGGGTTGAATCTGGCGACAGAGAAAACCAGCAAACAAAACAATGCCAGAGACACCATGATCTTTGACATCAGCAACCAGGTAAGACCATCCCTCCAACGATTGGTACGAACTGGAGCGGACGCAAAATCAGATGAAAACCGATCAGAATGCTTGGGCAGATAAAACCACTTATCATTCTAAGAGAGAGAATCATGAGTGGCAAAGGGGAAGAATTCACAACCCTGACGACGCTAGAAGACACAGCAACCGAAAGTGGGAGGAGCAGAGGAATTCACAAACTTCAACCAAAAGAAGTAGCGAAAAAGATGGAGATTGGAAGGAATACCAAGATATGCCTCATAAAGATGGACAAAGGCAGACAGAAATAGAATGCTATTGGGAGTCAGATGATGAATCCCAATATCATAGAAATCAAGAAGCTCAAGAAGAAAATCAGACGGAGGGAAATAGAGTCCAACATAGAAGAAAGAAAGAAAAATAACGAGATGACACGGAGGAGGAGCAGGAACATCATGGCCAACAGGAATAACATAACCTGACAAAGCCTAGGATTGAAGGAATCCCTAAGACACCAGAAGCTCAACTTCAGCAGGACGGGTCAAAGAAGGGACCCAAACCCGCTACATCGCGCACATGTCGACAAACTCGGCGTTCTCGATCTGCGCCAGGGACTGTTCTTGATCAATCTCGTTGGATAGCCTCTTGCTTTTGCTCTTTTTGGCCATCAAAAGCAAATGCAGCTAAGGAGCGGAAGAGAATCTAGAAACAAATTGGGCAGGATGGTGGTGGCAGATCAAGATTTGGAGAAGGATCAAGCAAGATTGAGGGTTTTCTCTCTTGCAAAAGATGGAAGCGAATGCGATGAGGGAGGAAAAGGAGCAGTTAATCTAAGAAGGACAAAGTAATAAAGGGAAGAGACACAATTAATAAAGACACAACCGTCATTTTGGCAGGCATCAGTTTGGATTCCAAATTCTTACCGTTCCACAATCAAAGCAAAGCCTAAGCAACGGTCAAGTCGTACAAATAGTGGTGACAGAGAGACAAGACAGGATACTTACCCTTCCACGCCATACAACAACCCAAAGCAGATAAAGCACACAACAGCTCAAGAAGAGGGAAAAGGACTCAGCCATTAGAACTCTTATATTTAGAAAGGACTTAGGGAATTACAGATCACAACCTAGGATGTTAGATACAACAACTCAGGAAGTTCAAGGAAACAACCCGAGTGACAAGATTACAACTCAGCATTTACAAGCACAACCCGAAGTACAACCCAACAACTCTTAGATAAAGCACTCAGGCATTCTTAGATAGAAGATTACAACTCAGGCATTCTTTATTACAACTCAGAAGGTTTATATTTACAACTCAGATAGGCGTAACATTCATCATTACGCTAATCAAGAAGATATTGTGGATAAAGCAAGATAACAAGGTCTGATGAATCCAAGAGAAGCAGGTTTAAACCTCTACCAAGATTTGATACTACCTAGCAGGAAACAACTTGGAAAACATATCCACCGAAGAGAACTCGCATCCGAGACTGCTATAACAGGCAGCGAAGATAACACCGAGATGATCAGGGCCAATGGGTCAAGCACGGAGACACCTGACCACTAGGATGAAATGACTCAGAGAAATCCCCTAATGAGTGTGGCTCTACGCTTAAACACAGAAGTGACTTAACAAAGAACAATCCAAGTGCAAGCACACAAAGACTTATCGAGGTAGTCAGCTATCCATACGCTAATCAACTCAGCAGAAGCAAAGGAGAAAATGCAGGAGAGGTCCTTGAAGTTCAAGTATGGGAGCCAAAGTCACCGGACTCTCAAACCCTACTCCATTTGATCCAACACTCTAGATGAGAAGATACTGCCTGGAGACTAGCCTGCTACTAATCCCTATCTCAAAACCTACACCATTCGCAAGACAAGGACTACAGAAGAATCAAGAACACGCCCGAGGGCTCGCTCAGACGCTCACCACACCCCTAGAACACGCCCGGGGGCTCACTCAGATGCTCAACACTCTTTAGAAGTACCCTCGGGGGTTCGCCAGATAACTCACCGAATATCCAGAATGGCCAAGACATGATGAAGACTACAAGGCAGAGGCCAAGATAGTGAATGAAGACAAGAGTAGGCTCGGGGGCTTGCATAAAAGCTCACTATGATACACCATCTCAAAGAAACCAGAGGAGTTGTGAAAACAAGGTCACAGCACAACAGCTTTTATAGAAAAAAAATGGAGCATGTGAACCAAGTCCACGAGGAAAAAGAGTCCAGAGCATGTAAATCAACAGTACCACTCAATGATACCCAGAGGACAAGGAAAAGATGACCCACCAAAAGAAGAGAAGTAAATATAGCAGACTCAGCAATGACTCAGCAAGGCACAAGGCAATAAAAACAGCAAGCAGAGCTAGAGATTAAATGACAACACAATCACAAGCAGAATAGTGCAACCTAGAAAGGACGCAAAAGGACAAAAGGAGAATATACCGAACGATATCCAACGACAACAAGTGATAGAATAACTCAGAACACCAGAGGACACCAAGACCCTTACCCAAGTTCTTTCTTCAAAAGAACCTGGTTAAGGCTCGGGGGCTATAGGATACCCACCAAGAAAAGACAAAAATAAAAAATTTCAACATTTGACCCTCCAACTTTTTTACCAAAAAAACAAGAGGCTCGGGGCTACACTCAGAGAGTGCAATTTTTTCATAAAAATTGCACCCAACTTCAGAAGACTCAGAAGCACTCAAGAAGACCATCTCAAGGTTTCACTCAAGAAGAACTCAAAGAAAGATCTTTTCTACAAGTTCTCCGGGTTCAACTGTGAAATACACGGGGGCTTGTCGATGCGGGACCCATAGGGTTGCTCACCACCAACAACCAAAGAAAGGTGGACCCGCCCTACAGGTCCACAAGGCAATAGGAACCATAGCACGAAGAGGAGCTACGAGCAAAAGTATCATGTCCTAGTTAGATGCGAAGTGTAGTTGCTTTTTGGTTAGGACCCTATCTTTTTTCCAACTAGAAGCCGAACAACCCTCAACAGCGTCTGGACTATAAAGAGCTGTTGAGGTAACCCCATGGGGGACAGAGAGACAAGAAAGCATACATTGTAATCACAACTCGCAGACCCACATCAATACAATGCAGAAAGCTCACACCGAACTGGACGTAAAGGCTGTTATTCAACTTCCTCGAGGGCCCAAACCAGTATAAACATTTGTGTCTTTGGGTGCACCATCGAGTTCCCGATCCGCCGAAGCCCGAACAACTATCGCGAGTACCCCCATGACAGGCTGCCGATGGTAAAACATCGACTGAGACACAAGGCAATGCAAAAAAGGAACACATGAAGGTGCATTACCTTGAAAAAAAGAAAGAAAGAAAGAAAAAATAGTAGCCGTGTCTTAAATAAAATAAAGCAGAGAGATCTTATCAAATAGAGGAGCATTCTATCCCATCCATCATTTTCCACACACCTGCACATCTTGATCCAGGATTATGACACTCTTCTCCTTGGATCCCTTTTTTGACTTTACAATATATGCAATGCAAGTATGCTATCTTGTTTATCCCTATCTATGCCCCATATAAGCTTGATAGATGTAGGATGAAAAAAAGAAGACAATATTATACTATGCCTTGGTGAGGAATCATATACTTATTGAGTGACTTGAGAGTTATATTCGAGGAGTAATAATGAACTATGTGAATTCTTTTCAAACCATTATTGAAAACTCTAAGTACTAAGGATATGAAAATGGGAAGATGAATTTGCTTTGAGAACTGTTCCATTTTTCAACATCTGAAGGATATATGCTAGACATTACCACATAACCCATTGGTATGAGATATGTCTTGAGTAAAGCTTTGTGTTCACTAATATCTTAAAGATGTCATAATCATATGTTATAATTCTCTAACCTTTGCTTGAGGACGAGCAAAGACTTAAGTGTGGGGATCTTGTTGACGGTAGTTATACCATGTTTTTACCCCCATCAAAATCATCAACAAAACACTCATTCTGAAAGGAAACCACCAAACACATAGTGACTTAAGTACGAATAACTTGGTTCCACATGTACTTGTCATTATTTGGTTGCAGACACTCAGAACAGGTACTTTTCAGTGTCTGTAAGCTCCATATGAAGGATGGACAACCAACCAAGTATGGCCAATTGAGAAAATAACTTCACATTCATCAATATCATAGCTTCTAGAGACAATGGGCAAAACATGAGCACATTTATGGGGTCGTACGACCCCACCTTGGTGGGCCCAGCACCATCATTGTGCTTAGAATTGCATGGGGAAGCTACCTACACAAGATGAACCTTTGGTTCCACCAAAGGTGATGAGCCCATGGCTCCTCAAAATACTTCAGCTCGTGAAGAGACAAATTATTTAACTATGCAGTTTGGTTCATTTCCTTTGATATTAAGAAAAGCAACATGGAGGGAAGAGTTATATCTACCAAGCTAATATTTAAGGGAGATAATATTCAACAAAAGAATAGAAGAGAGGAAGCAAAGAAAACATATTAATATTGGTTTTATGGACATCATGATCATTGACGGAGCAGCCTGGTAGTTTTGGTCTGTCAGATTATAATAGTAAGTTATTTTGTTGCCGGATTTAATTAGTTGTTTACTATATTTGCTAAAACGACAGGACTTGGTGCATGAGTCTGCGTTAGCCAGTTGGTTTGGTCTGGACGTGTTTAGTTTGGGTCAGAGTCGGACTTAACCTGGTGCGTCAGGTCAAACCAGGTGAGTCTGAGCACCTGCATGTGCTATATTGGCTAGGGTGTCGGCCGTGCAAGTCAGTTTTAGATCAGATTGGAATTTTATTTTGTCGTGGATTTATCCCTCGTTGTCGAGCCGCCGCTGCTCGACGAACCCTAGTTGGGCGATTGATCCGGATCCTTCAATGGATTTGTGTTGGTGTGTGATCAAGAATTGATTCTCGGGCTCATATTGGTTCCTCTGGGAATCCCTTCTCTAGATCGTGCTCTAACTGGAGTACGGGTTGGAGAACATCGCTGCCGTTCGGATTGCAACTACTCTAGTATTGTAAGCTGAACCTTTTATTATCTATCTTTATTGCTGCTACTTGTGTTGGACCGATTCAGATTGATCAAGGGATTGTTTCGGATTATCTTTGCAATTGTGTGATTGCTGCTACTGTTCGGCTGACGCATCTTGATTATTCATAAGCTTGTGTCGTGTTTGGTGGCTGATTGGACTAAAACATATGCATATATACATCTACTCTATTTGTGGTCGTGATTACCTGCTGCTAGCTTTTCTTGTTTGAACCAAAGGCCTGTGTTTGAGCTCCTGATCTTTATTGCCGTACAAACACTGGTTCAACATTCCATGGCTTAGCTGCAGTTTTGCCTAAGATTAATTCCATATAAAACTTGTTCTTGCTATTGTACCGTGAAAGATTAGGCCAAATTCCCGGACATCGTAGTCGGTCCTCATCAAAAGGGAGGTCGGCCGATCCCCTTGTGGGGCCTTCCCAGCCACTGCCAAACAACGAGGATCCTCCCAACATAGTCCCAAGCAAGTGCCACCCTTGGATCACAAGTGTGTTTTCTCTTAATGGTACAAGATGAAGTCATATGGGTCCATAGGCCTACAACGAACGAACCGACGTAAAACGAAGATAGCCAACACATCAACATGACTCTATGACATGTGGGGACACTTAGCCATGGTCCCACCTGCCATAAGGGGGGTCGGCTGATCCCCACTTGGTGGGCCTCGAAGCTCAGCTTCACTCCACCATCATGAGTAACCATCTAGAAGACCCTGGCTGGGCCCACCTACCATAGGAGGCGTCGACCGACCCCCACCTGGTGCCCAACCAGGTCGGTTATCATCCCACCGACCTTGTGCATGCCTCCATGTACTTGGATACATCCCTGCCCTCCATCCAATGCGGTTTGGAGGTCGGTTTGATCCCATGGTGGAGGATGGGAGGCATACGGATTAATGACATGGCGCTGGAGTAGCCCCTACTCCACCTCCACCTATAAATACCCCCCATAGGCCTTCACTTTAGAGCATGAAACTTAGGAGAAAGACACTCTCTAGTATTTTAGCTATGTTAGTGGGAAGAGTGAGGAGTCTCCAAGGAGCAGTCCCGGCCTGTCGGGAGTCTTCTCCAAGGAGCGCCTCAGCGGATGCGAATCTTCTTGTAAGTTTTACATCTGAGTCCTTCTAGTATTTAATATTCTAGTCTGGTACTTTAAATATACGAATCGTTTGCTGGCACATTGCTTTACTTGTTAAAGTGCTTGAGTCCCTTGCAAGGATTAGAGTAGTGAGATTGGTTTAGATGTGGTGTCTAGACTACATCTTACCAGTGTGGACTTCTTGTCACAGTGTGTAGACGCCTAGCGGTTAAGGTGATAGATTCTGCTAGTGTTTAGAGTTCCTCGCATTTGTTGTAGGCAAGTTGACCATAATAGTTAGGCTGAGCAGGGTAGCTGCCTAGGTAACGCGGAGGTGGGAAACCTCATTAACTCGACTTAACTTTTCGGTTATCACCCCTAAAGGGTGAGGTGACTAACCTCGTTATACTTAGAAAACCAAGACCATATATTATTACTAGACAGACCTCTCTATCCTATTATCCTAGACCCTTCGTTTCATCACTGGACGACCTTGAGCCTAGTTAGTTCACTTCATGTTCTCTGTGGAAAATATGATACCTGGAATACTCCTGGTGAAGGCTAAATTAACTACCGTACGCTTGCGGTATATCTGTTTGCCACTTCTAGTGTCAACACCTAAGCAACTAGTACTTTAACAAACAAGGGAGCACCTACACAATTCTAATGAGCATAAGCTTACTAGATGCTCAAATACAAGGCTACACAAGCCGAACCCAAGAGCTCAAAACTTAGCTACACAAACTAAGCAGTGCAAGGGAAAATACTTCTAGCTACTCAAGCAGGAAGATGATTAGCAAGCTACACAAGCTAACTAATCACTAGAGGAACAACACAAGCAAGAAATATAAGAATGTAAATACAGAGCTTGTGAAGAAGATTGAAAACCACCATGATGTGTGGACACAAGAAGACACGGCGATATTTCACCAGATTCACTTGGTTGCCACCAAGCTACGTCATATTGTGTCGTCCAACTCCTTGGGTGGTTCCTCTAGTATTTGGCCCTCAAGCCAAGCCCCTCAAGGCACGCCTCTGTAAAGGAACCGCAAGTGAACCCGCATGCACAAGTGTGGTAACTCAATGACACGAGCAATCTAATAGAGCTACTCTTCACGATCCCCGCTAGGTGAGTACAAAACCTCTCACAAATCATCCTTTGGAGCACTACACAATCTCCTTTGCGTGCTTCATGAAGTCCCTTGCCACCAAGCCATCTAGGAGGTGGTAACCTCCAAGAGTAACAAGCCCACGAGCTTGCAGGACGAACACCTAGTGCCACACAATACGATCTCTCAATGCAATCGCACTAGAATCGCTCTCTCACACTACCGAAGCCACACAATGCGATCTCTCAATGCATTCGCACTAGAATCGCTCTCTCACACTACTGAATGATCTCTATCAAGCATATATGAGTTAGAGGGCATCCAAACACCACAACACAAGCCATCATCCAAGCACCACAACACAAGCCACCAAGGTTGTAGTGTGTTCAACCACCGGCCAAAGTCGGCCAACACTTCTATTTAAAGCCCCATGGGCTGAAATAGTTGTTGCCCCTTCACTGGGCAAAAGCCATGACCATCGGACATGCTAGACGCCCACCGTTGGACGCTGCACTGTAGTGTCTTACACTCCTCAGACAGCCACGTGTCCTAGCCGCTTGAATCCGACCTTAGAACACTATCGACGCTTAGAACACTAGCGTCAGACGCGTTCGACGCCTCCTCTGGACGCTGTCGGATGCGCCAGATGCATTCACCTCCACGCGCACGCTACCAGCACTGCATCGTCGGACGCTGATGTCATGCGTCAGACGTCCGATCACCAGACATGCTCCTCAACCACGCAGACCAACTAGCATGGTTGGACGCTGGCACTAGCGTCTGACTCTACCAAGTCAAGTGTCTGACGCTCGTGTTTCAGCAAGAAACACTTCGTCGGCATCGCCTCTTTTTCCCCAACAAATTTGCATCCGGCGCAATAGGAAGACACTTCATTTTCTCAAAAGCGATACCCAAACCCATCTCAACCCTGCAAACTCCATCACCTTTGCAAATGTGCCAACACCACCAAATTTACATCACCATGTGCTTGTGTGTTAGCATTTTCACAATCATTTCCAAAGGATTTTCTCTTGATCTCACAACACCACTCACAATGTTAGATCGCTCAATGTGGCACTTGATGACCGATATGCAGACAAGTTTGCCCCTCTTGATAGTACGACCTATCAATCCTAAATCCAGTCATCAACTTCTCTACACACCTCAAGACATGTGAAATGAAATGGCCTAGGTTACACCTTTTTCTTACGCATCTCCATCTCCACCATCACCTCCAATGTTCGAATGCAACGCATGCACCGATATGATCAACAAATGATATGATTCACTTCATATCATCACATGACCGCTTTGGTCCATCGATCTTGACCTCACTTGTTCTTTACCGTTGAATCAGTCCATCGGCGCCAAGTCTTGCCCAAGCTTCACCATTGTATGGTCCATCACTTCAAAGCCTTCGCTTGCCCTTGACACATCCAACCGGTTCATTGAGCCAAGCCTCATCTTGATCTTCACCATCTTGGTCACATGACTCCATGTCATGTCTCATGTGCAATGAGCTCCTTCATCATCACATGTGTTGAGCCTCGCAACATATCCAAGCCATTTACACCACATGGCATATGTTGCTCACACACAAGTATCTATAGACTAATCCTATGTATCTCAACCATAAATACATTAGTCCAACCTAAAGTTGTCACTCAATTATCAAAACCAACCAAGGGACCTTTCAACTGGCCGCCTCTCATTATTTTGGGTATTTTGCACTAGTACTTTGCTTGTTTCGATGATTCGCCATGGCCACTTTCTTGTTTTAAAATTCTGTAAGAAGACAGTTTTTACCATCTAGCTATCTAGGGTTTGATTTTACCCATTATAAACTTACTTTTTTTATTTTCCTTCTCTGGGTGGTGGGGTATTTGAGTTGTTTCAGCAAATTTGATTTTGGTTGAGTAGTGTTTTTTCAAAGAAAATAAATTGAAATAAGATGATAAAACAAGCGAACATGACTTGTACTTACTAAAACATTACGGATCAGTTTGCTCGCTCTAGCGCTATGGCCACCTTATGCATGTTTAGTACAATTTTAATTAGTACAATTTTAATCCAGTAAAGGTTACCTGCCTTACGTGTAAAGGTTATCAGCCAAGAGGGAGCAAGAGCAAGGTGCTCTCCGATAGGACTTAAGAGCAACACAAGCAGCATCACTTGTTAGCTCTAGCTAAAAAGTAACAGTCCACCTAGACATCCATAGATGAGATAACCATGTTCTCACTGCAGACTATTGGTCTTCGTTGGTTCTCGAGCCTACCTTTATCTGACCAAAGCATACCGAACCAAGGCGCATACTCACTCCGTCCCTAATTGACCGTCGCCGTTGGTTTTCGTGCCGCAAGTTTGACTCGATTTATACAAAATACGTACAACATTTTTATCTCCAAATAAATTTATTAAAAAACTAGACGTAAAGATCTTTCCGATGATACTAATTATATATTATAAATATTAATATTTTTTAATATATAATTGCCGGTAGTATTTCTCAGGAAGCGCAGGGCGACAAACATTTAG
>DXKC01011151.1:0-16390 GCA_031170775.1 Cymbopogon citratus
AGGAGCTCCGCCCTTCTCTCTGTGTCGTCCGACAAGCGCGGGCCCCGTGCGGATTCCGGGCGGTCGCTACCGACGCCAATTTTGGCGTTCGATCGCGCGCCATGTCATTTACCATGCCCTTTCCAGGCTCCCGGTGCGGCACTTTGGAATGGTATATTGGGTACCGTTCTTTTTACAGACTCCCAGTGCGGGTAGTCTAACTCTCTACTACGTTATTTGTGACGTGGCTCTGGACTAATGTTTTTTTTTTTAGCATGGCTCTGAACTAATATTATAGAGAGGTGTCTGGACTAATATTATAGACTTGTGTTATCTTCTGTCAATGGTGAAGAGTATTTTCTTAATGGGCCTTGGGTTTCCTTTGTTGGGCCAGTATGATTTTGTCCGTGGAGGCAGGGTGGACTAAAGTTGCTAGACCGTCCAGCCCAACAACTTTGCTGCCACTTCGTGCCCCTGTTCCACCTGCTGCGCGCTGCAATTCGTCCACAAGTCGGCTGAAGAGCACACAACACATAGGTGAGGCAGTATCAGTGTATCGCAGTATCAGTGGTGAAGCACAAGATCGAGCGACGTGGGGAGCATGAAAAAGAAAAGAAAAATGCAGTGCCATCCACTTTTTGTGTTTTTTTTTTGGACGGCGAAAGACTATGGAGGAGATCCCCCACAGTACACATTTTTTTCATTGATAATGTTTTCTTCATTCGGTTTTCTCTGTATTTTGTTTTTGTGCTATTAGGTTAAAACAATCTTATAGTTATAGTATCATTCAATTTTCTTTTTCCTAGAATTTTCTGGCATGTTGCTCCACTATTGGCTCAAAAATGTGGGTTCATATGCTTGGTAGTTAGTCCATTGTCAAACATTGCACAAATCACTGTATATATAATATCAAATAGGCTGCGTCCCATCGTGTAGCTGCCCACGAAATGGCAGATCACTCAGGTATGTATTAGAAATGAGAAGTTGTCATTTGGATTAAACTCTTATCATTAAACTTCATGCTCTGTTATACTTCCTTTCCTTGTATTTTATTTCTCCTGAAAAGATATACTTTAGATCTGTTTGTAACTTAGTAATTTAACAAGAATAATACAGAAAATTCACAGAAAAAACATATAAAAACGCCAAAAACAAATTCTAGCGTTCCGATGCATTTCCCAAACAAGACCTTAACATTTCCTTCAAAAAAAAAAAGCAAGACCTTAATAATAATAGTGTCATATGCATGTCCACCATCAACTTTTAGCAAAAATGCATAATAGTAAGTCTAGTAGGAGTGGTAGTAAGAAGCAAACTTTGGCAATAACCGTAAGAAACAAGTTTCCCGCGATTTTACAGACTTGCAAACGTACATGAATGAGAGAGACCATAACGCCGTCACACCTCCGGCGGCGGCGGCGGCGACCTGACGAGTCCATTCTGTCCAGGGCCAATTGGAGGACCTGAGACCGGCGCCGGTGGAGGAGGCGTGACCGGGTTGAAGAGGAGTTTCCGTGAACCGTACTGCAGCGTGCCGACGGCGAGGTCTGTATCTTCTGTGGATATAAAACAGAGCAGACGATACACATGAACTTTTCTTCCGTATATATGATTATGATTTATGAGGTGTATGGGAGCATGGATGCATTACAAATCTACAATGAAATTACAAGGACCTGGTGGTGTGCGAGCCTCCGAGGAATGTGGAGAAGAGACGAGCAGGACAAGCAGTAGGAACCAGCAGATCAGTTGATGAGGAGACGGTCGAGCAGAGGCAGCCATCACTATCTAGCTAGTTGATCAGGGTCGGCCGGCTAATGGAGAATGTAGGCAACGGCAACCTCCGATCCGGGCTGGATTGCAACTTTGCAAGAACAAGTGTGCATTGTACTGTACAGCCATTGCTGTATATATAGACTAGGGTGGTGGGGGCCTACCCCGCCTTGGGCACCAATGGAGGTGGCTAGAGAGTAGAGAAGACAACCTTAAAGAAATAATAATTATTTAGAAAGAATAATGGCAAAAGTTTTACCGCTAGTTTTATTAGACGAGTAAAACAAAAGCTGTTCGAAGAAACTACAAGAGAGTAGACGTACTGATGTCTGCCTGACCACTCCTCTGAGCAACTAACAACAGGCTTAAAACGAATGAAGAACCAAGACATTGAAAAGGGAAAACTACAAAAGAACAACACAACTGGGGGGCCGACCAGGTTAAAAGGGAATACATAATCAGGCTTAAAAGGGAATTACTTTTCATTTTGTTGAAAAAAAGAAGCTACTTCCATCAGTTTTTGCCATGTGGCATGCCAGCGAAGCTCACGCACGTAGCGCTAGCTGGAGCCTGGAGATAGGAGCCTTGTGATTACTAATTACCAGGACGCAGATCCCTAGCTCACTCACTCGGATCAAACTTAATTACAGAACTGTAAACAGCGTGGGCGTGGATTCGACTTGTCGACGTTTGAGCGGTGCAACCATGTGCAGGAACCTTCCAAGATACTAGGTCCCATTTCTTTGGATCATAACAATATTTTTCTTTCTTTACATGCTTTTTTTTTTTGCCGGAAATGCTCGATTTCTATTACTAGTTCAAGCAGTGGCGGATCCAGATTTGGCTCAACAGGGGGGGCTAAATACACAGAGAGCACGAGTTGGGCTAAAATATTCCTTGTATTTTTAGCCCTCAAGAACTTTTTGACAGGTTTAAAGACACTTAGTCTAAAATCTCTCTTCTAGTTGTAGTTTAGGGGAGTTTTTTTATTTACCTTTTTTAAAGACACAAGTTGAACAAACTCTGAATATTCGGCCCTTTAACTCCATCTGCCGTGCTCTAATGGATGAGGCCTGTTAGCCCAATCAAACTAGGCCTCTAGTCAGTCTTTCATGGTTGCAGGATCTGGGCCTAATCTGCGTGGATAGGCGTCGAATTCGTTCAATTTTCACGGCCATCAAAGCAATACCTTGAAAGCCTATGTCTGAGGAAACGGCCCAAGTAGTAGCTGACTGTCTCTACTCACTCATCTCATCCCTTGCTAAGGCCTGTTTGCTAATTATTTTTTAGTTGGGGACTTGAATAGAGACGGTCAAGGCCATGTTGATTCCACGGATCACAGGTTAAGAACTGATTATTCAAGATCTTGGTCATCTAGTTTCAATGAAAACGAGAGAGACAAAGGACAAGTGTTCACCTAGATATATATAGTTAGTTTGGGATCAAGCGCCAACCACCCAAGGAATTATATCCGGAAAATAGGCAGATGAGGGTGAGATCAATTGGCATTTTTCTTTTCAAAAAACCCGGAAACACACAAAAAAAACAACAGGTACAGTTTCGTCCTTTTATTCCATTTGAATTTCACATTTGATTCCGCATGCATACGTACGCTTACACAACAATGAAATGATCGATCGAAGTCGTAAATTTGTGTTGCCTGCCCCAAATATCGCCGCGAAAAAGAAACAAATCAACTGAACGCATGGCCTTCCCAGAAGCTCATGATCTGCCCATGGTGACCGGCGTCGCCATCGAGGTAGAAATCTCCAAACAGGAAGCTGGGGTCATCGACCATCGCCCGAAAGAAGCCGTCGTCGCAGCTGCCCCGCGTCTCGTCAGTGCACACGCTCGTACTCGTCGTCGGCGTCGGCGTCACGACGGACACGGCGTCCGCTGGAACGGCGGCACATGTCGCCGTGATTGAGTCCGGCACGAAGCTGCCGGCAGCAGAGGAATCGTCGTCGCAGCTGCTCGCGCCAGAAGCGCCCGCGGCGGCGGCGGCGGAGGCGGCGACGACGTGGTCCCGAGGAGACGGGAGGAAGGGGGTGAACACCGATGGCACCGGCTTTGTCCGGTCGTCGTCGTCTTCGGCTCTGTTCCGGTTGCGTCTCGCAGCAGGTTCTTTGCTCCCGGCCGTGGGCGACGCCGACGCCTCCTTCTGCCGGAGCTTCTTGCGCATCCGCGCGTTCCAGAAGTTCTTGATCTCGTTGTCCGACCTCCCCGGCAGCCTCGCCGCGATTTGGGACCAGCTACAGACAACGATCATCACGTACATTAATTAGTTCACAATCGAAAGGCCGAGCCGGGTAATTTTGAAATGGCCATGCACAAGCTGAGGCAAGGTGCGGCAATGGCGCCGGCTACCGTTGACCAGAGCTCAGTACCTGTTGCCAAGTGCTTTGTGGAGAGCAATTATGAGGTCCTCTTCCTGCTGGGAGAAGCGGCCTCGCTTGAGGTCCGGCCGCAGGTAGTTCATCCACCGCAGCCGGCAGCTCTTGCCGCACCTCTGCAAGCCTGCAAAAAGCAGCTACCAATTTAATTCACTTACACTCCGATGATCCCGATCCATACCAGGAAAGATTGAAGTGGTGTATGAATTGTAAGCTAATTAAGTGAGGCATGCAACAGCATCAAGAATGCATGCATGCATCAGCATCACACCGTACCTGCGAGTTCGGGGATGGAGCTCCAGCAGCTGACGCCGAAGTGGGCGATGTGGGAGGCGAGCCTCTCGTCCTCCTCCGGCGACCAGAGCCCCTTCCTCACCTTCTTCTCCTCGGAGCAGCAAGGGTGCACCCTCCCCATCTCGATCGATAGATTCCTAGCACGCAAGCAAGCTAGATAGCTGTCGCAGTCGTCACAACGAACGGCATGCACGTACTGTCTGTACTGAACGAACGAAGGTCTCCGATCCGGCGATCCCGCACTGAATTTTAAGTATGCTTGCTGGATGCTCTGGTCGATCTGGTGCCAATCTGTCGATGGCAAGAAACGTGCATAGAAAATTGGGGCATCTGCTGCATCTTGCATCATTTGCAGCATTGTTTATCGGGCAAACGGCATGGCCCATCCAGAGAGGTGCCATACAATATGCAGGGGTCTTATGTAATTGTGCGATAATGGCTGTAAAGCACCCATGATCAATCGGGGGCAGCATGCAGCCCGGAAACTAGTTTAACGTGCACCTGCACTTGCTGCCATCGCAAAAGCAGCCACACTCATGTCTCTAGCTGCGTCCCTTCATAATGATGCCTGATGGGTCTCAGACATGCATGATCCACTCCATAATTCGATCTGTAGGCGTCGAAATATACTAATGTAATGTAAAGTGCTCCCCTTTCGCTTATTTTTATTGAATCGCTGCAGCCATATATGATTTGATTGGTCACGTTCTGACATATATATAATATATATGTTGCATCCATTGATCATTATTATTATTTATTATTTATTAATATTCATAAGTGATCTAGCTAATTGAGATATTTGGCAGAAAATATCTCACAAGGTGCTTGCAGTTATTGTTCTTTTAGCTGTTCGCGACACATGTCTCTTGATTGTGAAGTATCATGTCAAGGTTTTAGTTCGTATAGAGTGTATACATATATGTTGAGTGTTATGTCTAGACAACATTACACGAAGAGTTATGTTGGGATAGTGGGATCCCGATAGGAGCGATCTCAATGAGGACGACCCAAACGAGTAGTGGCCCTTGTGTTGAGAGGCGAGCCCAAAAATAGTCGGGGACGAGCAAAGGGTCTTCGTGCCAAAGGCTTGGCCCCTTTGGTTATGTACACAAATACCAAGGCAATGGTATCTTAGGTGATGTGCCAACTGATCTCTCACTCCATTAGGGCTCGAGTCCCCCTTTTATAGGGTGCTCCTTTGTGGTACATTTTGTGCCCCTTGTTATATACATAGCTAGGGAATATTCCAGCATATTCTTGTGCGGAGTACAAAGCCACGAGGGCACAAAAGACTTTTGCATGTGTAACCGTCTTCCTAAATGGGCCCTTGTCGCGTCGAAGCCCTGGTCCGTTTGGCTTGCTATTGGAGCTTCTTGTTCGAAGAGTGTCTTTCTTTGCCGGTACAAAGACCCTTGGGTGTTGGCTATTGAAAGCCTCTTAGGGCACCCTTTTTGGGCGTTGCCTCCAACTTCTGCCTTGAGAAGACCGGAATCTCTAGGCGATTGCTTGCTTTATAGACCTCAGACGTTGGCTCAATTGGGCCTCGGACATTGGGTCCTTGTTCGGCCTTTGTGTGTTTGCTAAGACCTCAGATGAAGCACCTTGTGTTGAAACTTCTGAGTGAGCTGAGGGACCGATTCATCGACCTTAGCCATAGGCTCCCTTGGGTCTTTAGCATTGGATCTTTCCTTGACCTCCGCACTTAAGACCTTCGTGGATCAACTCTTCGACCTTGTTGGCCATAGTCTCCCTTAGGGCCTTCGACATTAGGTCTTTGCATCGGAGACTTCTTCATGGATAGAATTATCGACCTTTTGCATAGGCTCCCTTGGGCCTCTGACGTCGGGTCCTTACTCCGCTTTCATTCACACCAGAGACCTTAATGTTCACCGAAGCTTTTGCTAGAACACCCTGCAGTCACAAAGCTCACGTAGTGAGCTTAGATATAGTTGGTGAACCTTCGGTCCCCCCCCCTCTCCCAACAAGTTGAACACACCGGAGGGGAACTTAAACATATCTATCATCACTCAGGCCTACATATAAAACTTTGAAAACACATTAACGCCCTCTAAACTTGTTAAAGGATACTGTGCTGGTCTATACCGGTTTGGGTGGCTATTTTCTCTGATGTGGCATTGCCACCATGCATCCACCGTGGCTCTTAGATCACATGAGTGTTGTGGCAACTTTGAATATAACACCTCTGATACTTGACATGTCTGTATTCCATCTCATTCCTCGCCCCGAACCCAATCGTTACCTTGTCTCTACATTAGGGACAGTACCAGCAGCACAGAAACTCCATGAGAGTGCACGATTATGACTCCGCAGGGGCCGAACATCTTGAGTTTTAGGTAGACGTAATGCGGGACGGCCATGAATTTCTCTTGTGTAATAAACAATGAAATGAATCACTTTTAATATCGTCACACACTCACACACATATGAATAAACTTATTTTGGCATACACATAGTCTGTATCCGGTTCTATCTTTAAAATTGGATGTGACATTGTTACATGGGCTCAAGGGATGATACTCTCTACCAACACGGGCATGGTATTTATGGGAAAAAACTACATTTGTTTTTACAAAGGTTGCACCACCCCTTTCTTTCAAAAAAAAAATGCACCACCCCAAGGGATAGGGTCCTAAAAGTACATCGTGAAAATACAAGCAAGAAGATCTCAAAAGGGGCCGTATGGTGCGGTGAATCATCTCTTACAGTGAGTCCATGATATATAGTATAAGTGAAATGGCGCATGCATGCATAAATATGTCCATTAGCTTTATGCATGACTCATATATTGCTATCTGGGTTGTTAGAGCATCTCCAGCCGTTATGCAAAAAATAGTTGGCAAATCTTGAGTTTTGGCAACTCCTTAATCCATTTGGCAAGTTAAAAAAGAGGCTATCTCCAGCAGATTGGTATTTTGGGCTTGCCAAATTTTAAAAGATAGGCCCACCCAATTTTTTTTATGATGTGGCTGGTTTTCTGCGTTCCTTTTTCACGATCGATCTTCTCACGCGCGCCGGCCTTTTGTCTCGCGCCGCCAGGGCACACACGAACGCCGCCAGGGATCGTACGTCGATCTACGAGCATCGTCCAAGATATTTATGAGACCGTCGACATATATCGTATTTGTATTGTTCAACAACAGTTTATATTTTTGAAATATATGTCAATCGTTTCTGTCACTTCGTGGTGGTGATCAGGACGCCAAATCATTGCTGTCACTCCTGCCGGCCGGCCTGCGATATTCACAAAAGAAAACACGACGTTCAGAGCAGCAGGTGCAGAGCTACACGCGCGTGCGTGACCTGCTTTTGCCAAGTCCTTCGCGGCGCGCATATATGCGCGTGGGTGACCTGCTTTTGCGAAGCGACAAAATTTGCCAAGTCCGAATGCAGAGCTGCTGGAGGACGTTATTTTAAGATTTGCCAAATTTTATAAGATGCCAAGTTCTTTTGCCAATCTGCTGGAGATGCTCGCTCTCCTTTTTCAGGGGGTACTGAATTATTCTAGTTAATTCAAGACGCGCTGCGTATGTGTGCTGGTCTGAGGTAGGAATTGGTGCAATGTGTCTTGTCTCTTGTGCAAAGCCTTTGAAAGCTTATATTTAGGGGATGTGTGTACGTAGGTTCGTTATTAACCTAACCTCTCCATCATGCACATCACATCTCACAAATCGTGACCTAAAACCATGCATATGTAGACCGATAAGCAAACGTCAGTATTGGCCTTACTGGCCTACACCTTTTAGTCGTGATCATACCATCCACTTGAATTCCGGGAAAGCTACACACAGGCGGCTTGATTGATTCTTTCAATCCATGAGTTGTTCTTGTTGTTATATGGCTTGCTAGGTAGCTAGGACTGCAGTAGGACATTAACATGGTCACTTCTATATATTTCACCCTGTACTACTCCACTACAAAATGACACCCCCTTTTGCAACGCATATATATGTTGCTAAAAGTCTATACATACGTTGCTATGGTCTATACCAACGCATCTAATATGCGTTGCTTAAAGTGGCGTTGCAAGGACCTATTGCAACACATAATTATGCGTTGGAAAGTAGTACATATAAGTGTTGCAGCGTTGCAACGGATATAACTGGGCTATATCAACACTTGTATGTGTTGCAAGAGACAGTACTACCGTAACAATTTTAGCCTGTTGATATGGCTCGACCAAATTATTTTGTTTTGCCAAATAATAATTTATAGAGTCATTCCTCCTGGATTTCCTAACAAAGTATGGAACATCATGACAATATAGCAAATGATATTTCTATATATTTCATCATTATAAGATACATTACATAATATTTGTCCGGTACATGCACGTATCATATGCAGAATTCATAAATACATCTCAATTTTTTTTAGAAAAGAAAAACATAGAAACATTAAAGTAACTATAAAACTTAAATTCTAGCTACACGACTACGGATATGCCAAATTTGTCTTCTTGCTTCCAGTGATGTCCAAACATGAGAAACATCGAACTGATCGTTTCGACCTGGAAAGGCACAAACTAGTGAAAATAAAATGAAGTTGGTGAATTACCGATGACAAAATTAAACTAAAGGGTACGAATCTGCATTTGATTGGACCTTAATCTTTGCACTAGAAAACTACAGGCATATATTACAATATAGTAATGGAAACCATACATACCAGATCTCATGGGTTAAAGTTACCGTTCCTGCTTCACTGCAAAAGAACAGAAGACGAGTTAGTGTTATTACTACAACTGATGTCAAATATCAGTGAATAAGGCTCTTCCAATAATAACTACATCCAGTCAAATATATATTCCAATAATAACTACATCCAGTCAAATATATATGAGCATCATTATGCAAAAGTCAGATCTGAAACCGAGTAGCAACCACACTGAGATTACTGAATTGAATTGAATAAAACAAAGTTGCGCCCTCTACATCACCAATACAGGATACAGCCAAAACATAGATCATCGTGACCATATCACTGACCATATGCTTCTGCCAGTGCCTTTTTACTTAAAGACAACAGATCACTGTTCAACCGAAGACAATAAATGCACACGAAATGAGTGCAAATCAAATTGGGGATCAAAAAATTCAAGAAGGATGAAAATCAATCGAAAACCACATCTGAGAATGAAGATGCGAAAGAAAATACCTCAGGTATAAAGGTTGGAGCTCTCAGGAAACGACTTGACCTTTACAGATCGGCTCCTGAGTTGAAGCTGCACAGTTGGACGTGATGACCGCCAAATTCCTCGTAACCTGATTCAATCTGGATTATCGCATGGAGATCAGCAAATGGGAGAGGACAGGGTATGAGAGATCATAGACGTGACGGAATACAGGTACGAGAGATCACCGAGGAGACCTTTTGTCGTTCTCCACACCGAGCGGCTCTCGATTTGCTGGTTTACTCTGCCTCGTCACTTCGCGCGCTTCTGCTGCTCCTCCACTGGTGATCGATCGGTTGTAATAGAGCAGCTCCCGCAAGCGGCGTAGATCAGCGGTAGGTGTTTCGCTTCCTCTCCGCTCGATGCTTCGCGGTGCTGCGGCGGTGTGACCTTTTAGATCGGGGATACAAGAGTCGAAATCAGAGGAGGTTACAACCGCCCTTAGCTTCTGCGCGTGGGAGGTTCCGAGTATTATAATATGAAGTAGATACGGATCTCCGATCCGTCACCCAAAGAAAAGAGACGTGAGAATTAGTAGAATATCCCGTCTCCCGTATCCATCGCAAGATCACAGAAAGTAGAATGACACCATAGACAAAGCTTATTTGTGGAACCAATCTTCTCTTATCTCATCATCGAATAGTGAATACATAGGTTCCTTATATAGGTAGAAGGCAGCCCTTGGCCTTCTACAGTTACAACTCTTGAGTTACAAGAATTAATTCGGTATAAGCCCACTCACATAATTAGTTTCATAACACTCCCCCTTGGGCTATACCGTGACTAACACATGCCTTGTTAAAAACTCTGTCCAAAAACCCAGTGGGAAAAAAGAACAGAGAAAAGAGTGCATTGTTGCCGCACAGATATATGCAACATTATTATGATCTTCAAGACCATAGGTTTCAACATCTCCTGGATTTATTTTAAGAATATAAACTTATAATTAGGGATTTACTCCCCCTGAGCTTTGCAAGTCACTCATGAATTTCATGCCAATTTCTCGAACATATTTTCTGAAGGTTGTGGTTGGAAGAGATTTTGTATTTAAATCTGCGAGATTGTCACACGATCTGACTTGCAGTATATTCACCTCACCCTGCTTCTGGAGTTCATGGGGATAAAAGAATTTTGGTGAAATATGCTTAGTTAAGTTATTCTTAACATAGCCCGTTTGCATTTGCGCAACACATGCTGCATTATCTTCATATATAATAGTGGGGGTGTCAATAGTATTAAGGCCACATGACTTCTGGATATGGCTAATCATCCGCCTAAGCCAAACACATTCACGTGTAGCTTCATACAGTGCTATTATCTCTGAGTGGTTTGTAGATGTTGTTACCAACGTTTGCTTAGAAGACTTCCATGAAATGGCTGTACCACCGCAAAGAAATACAAAACCACTTTGAGATTTTGCATTATGAGGATCTGATCGGTATCCAGCATCTGCGTAACCGAACATAGCCAAATCATGATTCTTTGGGAAAAATAGGCCAAGGTCAATTGTACCTCGAAGGTATCTAAGTATTGTTTTCACACCTACCCAATGTCTTCTGGTTGGGGCCACACTATATCTAGCTAGCAAATTTACCGCAAATGCAATATCGGGTCTCGTGCAATTTGCAAGGTACATTAATGCTCCTATGGCACTTAGATACGGAACTTCAGGTCCTAAAACTTTTTCATCTTCACTCCTTGGTCTAAATGGATCTTTATCCTCATCGAGAGATCTCACCACCATAGGTGTTTTTAGGGGATGAGCTTTTGACATATTAAACCTCTCAAGAACTTTCTTCGTGTAAGTCATCTGATGTACAAGAATTCCTTCAGGGAGATGCTCAATTTGTAGTCCTAGGCAAAATCTAGTTTTACCAAGGTCTTTCATTTCAAATTCCGCTTTTAGGTAGGTACACGCCTCCTCAATGTCCTCTGTGTGTCCTATGATATTCAAATCATCGACATATACTGAAATAATACAGAATCCATTCTGGGACCTTTTAATAAATACACATGGACAATCATCATTATTTACGTAACCTTTCTTCAGGAGGAAATCACTTAGTCGATTATACCACATTCGTCCAGATTGTTTAAGCCCATATAATGATCGTTGTAATTTAACACTGTATAATTTACGGTTGCCTTTAGAATCCGGGATTTTTAATCCATCAGGGACTTTCATGTATATATTTGTATCTAGTGACCCATACAGATACGCAGTCACAACATCCATCAACTGCATTTTAAGATTCAAACCAGATGCCATTGATATTAAATATCGGAACGTTATGCCACTCATAACCGGAGAGTATGTTTCGTCATAATCAATTCCGGGTCTCTGCGAAAACCCTTGCGCTACAAGTCTCGCTTTGTATCTCACCACCACATTATTCTCGTTCCTTTTCCGAACAAATACCCATTTGTATCCAACAGGGAATACTTTGGGGGGCGTGCGGGCTACAGGCCCAAATACTTGCCTTTTATTAAGCGAGCGCAATTCAGTCTCTATAGCTTCTTTCCATTGGACCCAATCTGAGCGCTCCCGGCACTCTGCCATGGTCTTTGGTTCAGAGTCCTCGTCAATGATCTCAGCAATTTTAGAGACAAAATTTATATCAACGACTATAGTCTTTCTGTTGTATAACTCTCTTGACTTTGCATAGTCGGTGGCAATTTCTTCATTTGGTTCATTTAGCTCATCTTCATTTCCCATATTTGATAAAGCTAGATGTTCCGATGCCCTTGTGCCTTTAATTATAGTTGTGTGCACTATGCACTAGGGCCTTCATCTTCAGATCGTGTCACTTCAGGAACTACTAAATGAGGTTGTAATGCTTGTTCTCTATTTTCTCGGCCTTGCGGACGTCTCCGTTGTGCCAGTATAGAGTCATCCGGTTCTCTCCCCCTTTTCCTAGGATTGGGGACTTGAGAAGAGTTTATCCCTTCCATGGGTATCTCCACTCTCTCCGGTGCGTTAGCCGCAGGAATATGCGATTTTGATACACCTCTTATATTAGTGAAAGCATCTGGTAAATTATTTGCCAACTGTTGTAGGCTAATAATCCTTTGAACTTCAAGTTCAGTGTCTTTAGTGCGTGGATCAATTGAATGAATGCCGTTTGCACTCCATTCAATTTCCCGGCATTTCTTTGTTTTTAGGTACAATCCTCCCCCTAATGCCGGGAAGCAATCTTCATCAAATATACAATCAGCGTGTCAAGCTGTGAACAGGTCACCTGTTTTGGGCTCCAAATATTTGATTATTGATTGAGTTTCATAACCAACATAAATCCCCATCTTCCGGTGAGGTCCCATAACTGTTCGTTGGGGTGGTGATACCGGCACGTACACAGCGCAACCGAATTTTCGCAGATGGGAAATCTTAGGTTGTTGTCCGCGCACTAATTCAAGCGGGGAAGTAGAATGATATGCAGATGGTCTGTATTGGATTAAAGCAGCAGCATGCAGTACTGCATGACCCCAACAGCTGGTGGGTAGGTTGCAATCTTGCAAAAGAGGTCTAGCAATGAGTTTAATTCTTTTTATTAAAGACTCGGCAAGTCCATTTTGAGTATGAACATGGGGAACAGAATGTTGCACATCTATCCCCATTGCTAGACAATAATCATTGAATGCCTTTGAGGTGAATTCACCTGCATTATCCATTCGAATAGACTTGATATTGTGCTCCGGGAAGCTAGCACGTAAACGAATTATTTGTGCAATTAATTTTGCAAAGGCATGGTTCCGTGTCGATAATAGGCATACATGGCTCCACCTCGTAGATGCATCTATGAGGACCATAAAGTATCGAAATGGTCCTGATAATGGGTGGATCGGGCCACAAATATCACCTTGGTTTGGATGTTTGGATTGTTCCGCATCATGCTTGGGGCCATTCTGGGCCTTCCCTTTCCCAGGATAATAATACGTTATCAGCACGATCACAGAAAGTAGAATGACACCATAGACAAAGCTTATTTGTGGAACCAATCTTCTCTTATCTCATCATCGAATAGTGAATACATAGGTTCCTTATATAGGTAGAAGGCAGCCCTTGGCCTTCTACAGTTACAACTCTTGAGTTACAAGAATTAATTCGGTATAAGCCCACTCACATAATTAGTTTCATAACACCGAGGAATTAGAGGATCCCTCGAGGGGTGGGGACGTGGTGTCGTGGGGTGCATTTTGTTATTGCGGAACGACTGCAACATATCTAATTTCCGTTGCTATTCATTCGTTGGTAAAGAGGGGTTATTGTTGTAGTGCTCGTACATTTTTTGTGCAACATAATTGTACTCCTACATACTGATCGATGAAAAGTAGGAATCATAGTACTGATGATTTGGAATGGACCGACCATTTAATTTGCATGTGGAAATGGTGAATTAATATCTTAATTATGTGAACTAATCATATATGTAACAAACTAACAATTGACTATCTCTAGTCATACATGTGATGGTTAGAAAATTACTTTATGGTACTAGCTAACAATTACGTGTATAAAACCTGCTTATCAACCTAACTGACTCAGTTAACAATTTTTGAAACACTTCAGGAAATGCCATGGCGGTGGCGGCTGGCCGGCGAGATGTAGATGCATGCATGAGCCATCCATGCATCGACCACGAGACCATGTATACATATTAAAAAAAAATCATGCTTTGATTGGTATGCTCAGCTCTACCGCATTTTCACGTGCCAATGTAGCATGTGGGAGTTAAAAAAGGAGGTCTGCTGGATGCTCTGTTCCAAACAACAGGCATGCATGCGTTTGCATCCATGGCACTTTGTGCTTGGGATTTTTTTTAGCAGTCTCGGTTATTCAACTTAAGCATATACCCTATATATATACAGGATAACAGGAACAGCATCTATTAAAGTTTAATTTGTAGAAAAAATGCCTAATATACATTGAGCTCTCAGAGTTTTATTACATGCATGATGAGCGATTGGTGCAGTGATGACACAAGCAGATCGCTGCGTGTAATAACGCGTTTGGCCCAGGAATAACCTAATAATGTTGCTGTCTCTGCCTGCTTGATAAAACGAGTTAAAAAAATACTTGAAGAAGGCAAGTTTATCTGCATGCAGGTTCGTAACACATGTGCCTTTGGTTCGCATGGTCATTTTGGACGTAGTCAAAACCGCCAATATCAGTCAAATATTCACGAAGCAGGTGAGGCTTGTGATCTCAATTGCCATTAGTAATTTTCTAGTAACGAGTTAGTGATATTCGAGATCAAGTAGATCCGTGTGGTTTACCAACCACACACCATGATGGATTATTAGATCAAGTTAACTATCATATTCCAACACCGCACAAGCTAGATCGTATCCATCACATCGATCGATCAAAGGAAGAAAAAGCTACCATCATTGCAAGAATCTGGTGAGTCTCTTGGTATGCGTTGAAAGCTTTTCCATGGATAACTGTTTACTCTCATGGTCCTCACATGTACAAGCGATTAAATATGGAGCTCTGCTACCGTGGAGTATCGCGTAAGGCACGAGAACTGCGAGCATATGGAGATTTTAATTTTTTGTTTGAATTTGAGATGTGTAGTGCTAAAAGACAAATTGCCCTCCGCCCAAGATAGAATATACACACTGTATAAAGAAGAAGGTGCGCGTCATATCATTTCCAGGGAGCAAAAACACAGTTTCTGGGCTGCAGTCATATTATTTACTAATCACAAATAAAGGAAAACAAACTATAATAAAACGTTTTGTGGCACTAACTTAAATATTGAACAATTAATCCACATACAACAAAAGGCCTTGAGTAAGGCCAACACGAAAGTACGTCTTCAGTAGATTCCAGTCTTAGATTTATTTTCTTTGTTTCTTGAACTTGTTCTTTTAGCTTTTCTTGGCTCCTTTTGTAATTTGTACTCCTTTTGTTTATTTCAATAAAATTCTCTGTAGGGGCCTCCGCACCTCCAGTTTCATAAAGAAAGGGCAACACCAAAACAGGGGGCGATTCATTTAAATAATCAAGGGAGCCACTCTTGTACATCCCAAGAAAATACCATGGAAAATTTTTTTATATATATACTCTGTCAAAGACGGTTTCCATCTGGTGTGTAGTTTAAAAAAAACTGGCACTGCATCAATTATAAGTATGTGGATTTTGTATTGTGTCGACCTTCCAACCTCCCCTGCAAATTAAATGCATTTTCAAGGACAAATTCATTTCTAGGGACAAATTTGCTTAAAAGAACTGCTCCTGAAAATACATCTCCAGTGCCATGCTTGGTCACAATGATCAGCCCCTAGAAATACTATTAATTTAATGGAATTTCCCATAATATTTGAATTTACATTTATGTTAGATCTATAGATATATAAAAGTATCAGATTCATGGACACCCTCCTATAATCCTACCCTATACAAGTTGGGCTAACAATTGGCCTTTGGAAATAGAAACTTAACAATCATTCCCTCTCTCTATAGATGGAACCCTAAAAAAAGGCATTATTATCTATAGATGGAACCCTAAAAAAAGGCCTTTGGAAATAGAAACTAATTAACAATCATTAAGCCAAAAAAAAAGTATGAGTGAACTTCAAAAAAGCATTATTATCTTTGCATGCACAGTCGTGAACAAGGTCTTGTGTACTACTGATATAAAGTTTGAGCATTACCTTCTAAAATTACAGTATATAGTAACAAAAGGGACAAATGTTTATTCATGTGAAAAAACACTTACCATATGCACATGGAGATAAACTCATTACAGTATAT
>DXKC01011159.1:0-10420 GCA_031170775.1 Cymbopogon citratus
CCGAGCGCGCTCTCGTCCACCACCCGCGCCGTCCGCCGCCGCCGCCCCCATCGCAGGCCCTGCCGCACCAAGCCCCACATGATCGATGGCCGGCCGGCAAGCAGCAAAATTACGCGCACTGCACTTCTGATCAAGCTCTGAAGAATCTCTCTGGTCTCTCCTAGCTAGGTGTATGTGGTTTGTTGGGTCACGCGGCTCGCACCATGTCGTCCATGGCGCCACTCATGTCGTTTACTAGTTTCTGCTGTCTTCTTCCTTGGCTCAGACACGCCATGATCGACCAGAGCCTAGTGCTACTATATATACAAGGAGGATAGATTTTCTGCTGGCTATGCGGGAGACTGATTGATTGAGAGGTTAGCTAGTTCATGGAAGCAAGCAACATCTTTGGGATATGTATATATGGAGGGGAGCATGATATGCTAGAGGAGAAGCAGGGGAGGAAATCGGGAGAGGCAGAGCTAGCTGCAGAGGACACAGGAGCGAGAGGGTCGAGGACGAGGAGGACAAGGCAGGGGGGCGATGGGATGGTGGTGGTGCGTGGTGGGGTGAGGGGAGCACTACCATGGCTGGGTAAAGAAAAGGTGTTAAGCTAGCTATCAAGAACTACTCGGTAGTGGGATGGAGGATTCTGCTGGGGAGTGGCGATGGTGCCCTGTTTCTTTCACCCCCGCTAGTGGATCATCAAAACGCGCGCGGACCAGGCCAACGGGCCTTTAGATGCCACAATAATTAACCTCCTGTTTGGGCATGTTTGGTAGGGTTCTAGACTGAATCCACAATTCCTAACACAGTGCTTTACAGAAAAATGAACCTACAGTAATCTTATGATCATTTTTAAAGAAAAAAGTCGTACTCCGTACTTAATAACCCCTAAACAATTGGTGGCCGTCTACTTCACCCATCAGCTATAAAACCAGCTGCTATTATGCTTCTGAAACTATGGAAAACCGTCTAAAATATAACTCTAAATGTGATTGAACAAACAATAGTAAAAAGTCTACATAACCCCTAATGTATGAAGAATTGACTATATAATATCCTCAACAATAAAACATAGTATTGTAGCTCTTAAATATCTAATATTGTTCAAATGACATGCATCCCTGGGCCGTTTAGACATTGTATCTCACTACATTGGAATAAGTATACCATATCATAACCGATCCCTCATCTCACCTGATACCTCATGGTGCATAGTCTTGCGTCGACACACCTTGTCTAGGAGGGCAATCCTCAACCCCTATCCTTGGCTCAACCACATCTTGGTCAATAGGTTTTTATTGGTGTTGTGGATACAAGTTGGGCCTACACACTATCAGAGGATGTATGTGACACATAGAGAGAGCCTTAGGTTCCCATGATGTCGATACGCTACATTTGAATTTTTTTTCTAAGATTAATACCTCAATAATTTTTTTTGCAAGAACACAGCACATGATATAGATATCAAGAAAAATCTACAATATTGTTATTTTTCTAACCCCTAATAAAGTTTCTTTTAGAATACAAGATTTGTTTTCCACTTTTCCTATATGTCTGTTGAAAGAAATTTCTCTCTTCCATCTTGCAACGTTGTGTGTAGTGTGCCTCTTTGTCTAGTTCACTTCTGTTATTTGGTTTATCACCCTTAGATAATGATCCAAGGGTCTAGGACGTTGGAAGAAATGTTGTTTACTTTTCTGGTAAAAGAGATATAGCAACTCCTTTTCCCCACTTCTCCTATATTTTCTGCATTTTTAAAATGAACTAATTTCTACGAAATTCCTATCAAATTCTTGTGGTCATCTAACGAGTCATAAATAAGGTCACAAATGTGATTACCAAATAGCTCCAAAGATAATACTATTACCAGAAATATATAGTTAGATAGTTAGCATTGCTTGATCAATTGCATTATCACATTAAAAAAAGATACACAAAAAGGTGAAAACCCTTTGGTAGCATATCAAGGAAAAAGGAGAGGAGGCTTTTCAGTGTCGTGAGAACATTGAGTCTGAACCACTGATCCAAACAAGACAACATTCAGTACCACCTTTCGATACTATCGGTGCTTTATGTTGCATTGGGACTAGTAAGGACGATGTGATATCAGGAGACCTGAAGAACTCAAGATGGAGATATGGAGGAATGCAGATTTTCTTTATTTTCTTGGTCCCTAGATCGAGAGGATGGTTATTATTCTCTTAAGATGGCATCCTCTGTTGACGGTCAGATCGCCTGTAGCGGGCCGATCGCCGCGCTGGCCCCCGTCGAGCTCGACCCGCTCACGCTGACAACACGCTTCGACGCGGTCGTTAGCGGCGTAGCGGAGGATCCAATGCTGATGGAGCTCGCGGCCCCGACTGTACCGAAGCCCCGTCTGGTCTCCCAGCCGGAGGACGTGGCCCTGATAGTGGCCACTGGTGTTTGCTCGCAGTAGCTGCAGATGCTGCGGGCGCCATTGGGGTGCCTCAGTCGGGGAAGTCACGGGCCACACCTAGGCGGTTGGTGTTCGACGAGCCCTCGTGCGCCATGGTGCCCGCCGAGGATGACGCGGTCACTTCCGCTACGCGGGCGACAGATGCGCCACTGGTTTCGCCGGTGCGGGAGGAGCTGCCAGTGTCGGCCGCCACCAACGACGCGACGCCCACACCACGCGAAGCTGCTCGTCGTCTCGCTCGGTTCGTCGAGGAGGTGCAGTACGAGCGAACCCTGCCTTTGATTTCCAGCCCCCCCAAAGCAGGGGACGCCGTCTAGGCGACGTCCCCTGCCGAAGAGGAGCTCTCGTATCGCCACTGAGCAGCTGTCACACATTCCTTCCGACATCCAAGCGAGGTGAGGTACTGCTCAACATGAGGTTGGGCATGGCGCTGCCGCCGGCTCCAGTTTCTCCGGCCCCCCAAGAGCCTACGAGATGCTGTTCTCAGTGGGAACTTGACGGAGTGCCAGATTGAAATTCTGGACGTGCAGTTCCCCGCGACCAAGCGGTGGTGCGGTCATCTCCACTCGGACGGCGAAGAAGACTTGCCCGGGCCGCTGCGTAGGTTGTAGCGCCGCGCTCTACCGGTTGTGGTCATTTATGTAATATCGAACCTTTTGTTTCTTTGTGCTAGGGCGGTCCGGCCGACGGCCATTGGACCTCAGGGTGTGTTTGACATAAGCGCATCGTTGTATGCTTCAACTTTCTTCTTAATACAAAGATACGCAAACCTTTTACGTATTCGAGAAAAAAAATATGTGTATAGAGTTACCTTAGATGGAAGCATTTGGCAATAGAATAAACCAGCCTAGAAATCTCTGGTCAAGAATGGAAACCTACTAGTACAACATATATAGTTTATCAGTGGTGCAAGCATGAAATGTCCTTGCACTAACTGAGGTTAATGGTCTATGGACGCCTAATTATGCGATCCACTACCTAAAGCCAACACGTACATACACCAATACTAACATCCTCTCCTGATCACCACATTCCAGCTAGTAATTAATAAGAGTGGAACTGGATAGTTCCTCTGATAGTGGATGGATGATGCATGGTAATTGAATAATCATCAATGTGCAAGTTACTATCAACCGAGGTTCGTGATATCTCTGCTTGATTCCAAGCTGATCGATCGATTTTTTTTTTTTTTGGAGGGGCTCTGATCTCTTTAGATTCTTTTTAATCGTTTGTGGCTGTGGATGCAGCAGAGCTACATGATGCATGCAGCTTGGCCTCGCTCAGTCGTTGATTTGCTATGCATTAGTTGGGACTAGAGAGCCCCCGGAGTTGCGGTCATACATGTTTTGCTTTACGTTTTTTTTTTTCACCTCTCGTGCCCATGTGATGCTTATTCTCCTGTGGAGTGTGGGGCCCGTGGAACAAATTTCTTCTTCCCCCGTATCGAAAGACTTGTTCAGTATGATGTAGCCGGCCGGAAGGAAGGAAGGAAAGTTTCAGGAGGTGTAGCAGGTGTGTGAGTCTTCTCTTAGCTTCTCCTACTTGCTCCCTTTGTCAAAAAAAAAAAATCTTGTATTTCAAATTAGCTTAAATTTGATCAAGTTTATAATAAACAGTATTAGCAGTTATGTCTCCAAATGAATTAATTATAAAAATATATTTTACAACAAATCTGATGTTACCTATTTTGTTTCACAAATCGTCTTGGGTACATTTTTTATAAGTTTAGTCAAAGTTTCAAGTGTTTGAATTCTTAAAGTATGATAATTGTATTCTTGTGAACGGAGGGAGCAGATACTTACAACTAAAGCATGGCGAGAGCATACAGTGTGCACCACTACACCGCAAATTAACTACTAATCTGTTTCAAATTATAGTTCATTTGATTTTTTTAACCTCAAGTTTAACCACTAGCCTTATTTAAAAAATTATCTAAAATATCACTTCTTTTGTTATGGTATACTTTATTAATTAATGTTTTATAAAAATGACTTAAATTTGACTATGTTTGTATAAATTTTTTGAATAAGACGAGTGATCAAACTTGTGATTGAAAAATCAAACGAACTATACTTTAGAACGGAGGGAGTAATTAGTACTGCCTTTAAGCTTACCATCGTGTTGTTAGTTAGCACCACAAAGCTGGTGGTGTAACTCCTAGTTAAAAAAAAAAACTACTGGTGGTCTACGGTCTACCACTTATATATGAATAAACAAACTAGCTAGATAGCAGATATACCAAATTAAACATTCCTTTGACCGTATATATAAACGCCGCTCCTATGAGGGTGTTCCAAGATGCATGATCACGGCCTTATGCTCGTCCACACGATTATATAAATTATTATTATTATTATTCCCCCCTTTTACTTATCCTCCAGGAGAATGAGATTGAGATTGAGATTGAGAGCAACGCATTGCGAATATATATAATAATGCAAACCCAATCCGAATTTGTTGCTTCGTGGCTAATCAAGCTACACACCACACAGCACCTGATGGATGGACCCTTTGAGAATGACTGAACTGAATGAGCTAGATCGAGGAGAGGCCGGCCGTTGGGGCCCGCCCAGCTGATTGAGAAAAGTAAGCATGCACACAAGACATGATTTTGTCCTGGATCTGCACCATCATCCATTCCCGACATGCGTACCGTACCTCCCCACTCTCACAGATACTGTTGCAGAGGTGGGCTATTATTCAGATAGAGCAAAGCATATCTGCATGAGGAGATTTTTATATTAAAAAAGTTATCCTAGCAGTTCTCGGCTTTGTACTCCTCTGTCTCCATGCCATCCTATTTGATCATTTGTCTTATTTAAATTTTTTATATAAATATTATTTATTTTATTATGACTTATTTTGTTATGTGATATACTTTAAAAATGTTTAATTTATTTTATAATTTATAAAATTTTTCAAATAAAATGAATGGTCAAACAAGTCAAAACGATACTTTTAGTGGGACAGAGGAGTAGAGGAATCGATCTGCATGCACGCTCACCTGGCAGCCTCGATGTCTTGCGATGATCAACTGATCGCTATCACTTCTTGAGAGGGAAAAAAGAAGAAACAAACAAACGAAACCATGTCAACCTATAAATCTTACTTTGAGACAATTTCCATGATGTCAGGTATTCAGGTGGACATTATCTTTTCTACTAATCGCCTCCGGCAGTGATTCGATGCATGGTTGATGGTGAGATTTTTTTTTTCTTTTGAAAAAAATATATCAAATGCTAGAGTGGGTAAGCTGTGAGACGGCAAGGGGCGGAACAGTGGGCGAATCGATGCTCGGTCGTCTGTGACTCAAGACCGTGACAGCAGGCCCCCTGCCCAAGAAATGGGCCGGATGCGACGCGAGGCCCAACCATAGAACATGGCCCAGTTTCACTTTCATCGCTCTGGACTGGTTGCCCTTGGCCGAGCGCAGACGCTGCGTTTGTTGGAAGCAGAGGCAAAGCCGCGTAGCGCCACATCGGTTACTGAGAGCGCAGCGTGAAAGGAGTGAGCCATTCCTCCAAGAAGGGTCACTGCACTAGGCCAGCTCACAAATTTCTCTACAACATTTACTATCTAGTACAGTACTCCTATATGGTATTAAATTTGAGAAAGTGGCTACTGAAAAATAAAGCAATCAAAGGGCGTCTTTGTTTGGGAATAGACTTGATCTTTGATGAATTACTAGTAGCCAAATTCTCAAATTTGGTAATGTACTACAAATTTATGAAAAATTTCTAGTTCGGCTTCGGCGTTCCCCTCTCTCCTCTCCTGCCTTCCCTGCAGAAGCACCAAACATAGAGCGTCGGAGCCTCTTGCTTCCAAGCACGGCAAAGGCTCCTTCCACGGCGTTGCTGAAAGAAAGCCTGTCCACGATAAGGGGGGGTTGATCCCCGGACAGGAATCAAGACAATGCAGAGATCGGTTGCCAGCCTCGTACCGGTCGACACAGCCAGGCTATGATAAGTGTTGTTGAAATATGCGCTACAGGTTTACTTTTGAAGAAAAAAAAAACCCTGGGAATTATGCGGCCATTTATTTGTACTTTGGAAGTTTGGGTTCTAATTCAGTAACTCAATATCAGGATTCCGAGCATCTGTTCCTTGTACATAGACAACTTCCCGCTGTTCACTGAATCTAGAATATTTCCATTTAGTTTTGACGTTCGGTAATTCCAGTTAGGCATGTGGCCAACAATTTGCAAATCTTATGAGCATACTAAGCAAATAGAAATGAAATCGGCATGATTTCTATTATTTCTTCAACACTTGTAGCTCCTGCTACATTGCACTTACAATAAACAAAAAAAGAAAAGAAAAACGATTAATAAATAGTCAGCGCTCACAATGGCTGGTGTCATGCAAACAATATACAGATTTTCAGTGTGTATGCGCCATTTTCAGTGTGCTCGTTGAGATAATCTTCATGGAAACAGTGACCTCAGAGTGACTGGTGAAGGAAGAACATCTTCTCTTTGAAACTGTTTCCAGAACTTCTCTAACGGTCCAAAATGCTTAGGCTTCGGCCTAGTACATACATACAATGGACCGAAATCAGACTACCTAATGGGCTACTAATAATATCCCAAACATCGATCGCCCCATCAGAGGAGGCCCAAACCTGAACCAAAGCCTCGGTCGCCGGCTGGGGCGGCTCGTCTGCCGTCGCCGCCAACGCCAACGGGACCGCGCCGTTCTCATCCAGGTTCCAGTTCCACAGCGATGTTGCACCAGCGAATCCGAGATCCATTCCTGATTTCCGGGGCATTGTACATACAGCCGCAGCCCAGTGCTGCTGCTGCTGCACGTTGCTCGCAGCCCTCCCTCCCTGGTGCCTGGTGCTTGCGCTGGAGCAGTCATGCGATCAGATGGCTTGTCACTTGTTAGAGGGAACAAAGGTAAGGATAGCTTGGCCCTGTCTTGGAAGCATAGCACAGGCAGGCAGTGCATGTACAGCACAAGCATAAAAACGGGGGAGATGATAGATGAGCGACTGAGCGAGGCGTTTCCTGTAGTGTATTCCCTCGTGCGTTGCGAAAGCACCAGCTACGGAGCCTGTCTTTCTTCCAAGCACGGCAAAGGCTCTTTTCCACGGCGTTGCAGAAGGAAAAGGGTGGCAAGTTGTCCAGAAAACGGAGTTTGATCTACAGACAGGAATCTAGACAATACAAGATCACACTCAAGTATCGATATGTAGAGGTCCGTTGCCAGCCTCCTACCGACCGACGGCCAGGACATGATGATGGCCTTGTGGAATTCTGCACCGCTGCGGTTCACTTTGTGACACGGCATCTTTTGAGGCAATGCCCATTTTCTGTTGTACACTGGGTTCTAGTAATTCAGTAACAACTCGAGATCAGATTTCCAGAACTACTAATCTGTTCCTTGGCTCAGCCTACCTGCAGCTGTTATGCTTCCATTCAATCATTCATTCAGTAATTCTAGTTGGAATAGGCTGAGGAAGGTACATGTGGCCAACGATTTATTGCTCTAAAGAACGTGCAAAGTAAACAGAAATGGACTCGGCATGATTTCCATTATTTTCTTCAACAAACAAAAAAGGCGATAAATAAATAGTCAGTGGCTCACAATGGCTGCTGTCATGCAAACCATATACATCGAGATAAATAAAGCTCAAGCCTCAGTAAGCCCAGCAATCTTGAATTCTGTTGAAGCCTATGTACACTCTCGAAATGGCACTCGAAAAACAAAATGCTCAAATGAGTAGCTGTTACAGAAGCTTTGTCGGGGACTCTCCAAACTTTGGTGGAGTCATCAGGCTCTTGGTCAGCCATATCGCCGTCTCTCTGGATGACACGGCTCCTTCACCGAATGGCCGAAGAACACCTGCAAGCTCATCGAGCCTCTCCTGCTCCAGGAGCTTCGCGCAGAGCTCGAGGAGTGACTCCAGAGCATCGGCTCTCTGCTGAACTATGTTCAGATGATCCCACTCGGCAGGTGCGCTCTCTGTATGCGCCAATTTTAGTGTGCTAATTGGTGACGATTCCTCTGTTATAGTTGTGTCACACATCTCTGGTTTTGCTACTGGATAAGAGCGTGGCTTCATATCCTTCCTCTGTTCTTGCACTACTCCAATTGTCAATTCCTCATTTGGTATTGGTGCCTCATTGAACTTTTGATTTGCAGCAGTGACTGGGGCCTCCTCTTTTACATTACTGGTCCTTATAGCTTTAAGACGTATGGTCGCATCGATCTGTCGATCAGTTGTCACCATCAAGTTCTCCGTTGCATGCTGAAGTGACAGAACATCAGTATTCTGCTGTTCTTTGCTTCTGGCATCAAGATCCACCGGCATTTGCAAAATCAAGGCTTCCTGGGTACCAATAGTTGATACATCTGAAAAGTTCGTGGAGCTGTCTCTTGCTTCCACAGTGTGCTCTGCTGCAGTTTCTAAGGTTTCATTGGATCCATTGGCTTTCACAGTTCGCTTTCTGCCACTGCTTGGCTTCTTTGATTGCTTGTCCACTAGGTTACTTTTGTTGGGCTTCACTGGAAGATAGATCAGTGAACAGCTGCACGATTCAGCAAGATATGGTTGCAGATGTGGATGCCTCAGCAGCTCCCCAGCCTGTAAAATTTTCAGGGAATGTTAACCTTGTGTCGGCAGCCTTGAGGGCTTGACTGAAACAGTTAGCTGACTTTTTAGACTTACAGTAGGCCTATGTTCTGGATTTTTCCTTAGCATGCTCTTCACTATCTGCTTCCTGGGGGAAGAAAGGCTCAAGTTTAGTAGATTTTTTTTTCTAATCTTTATAACTGGGCAATAAAAAAAATGAGGTTACAACTCACAGTGCTGATGAGCTGATGAGTATATTGGGGGCATTGGAGATATTGAAGATCGGTTTATTTTGTTGACTAATGCTGCCATGTCCTTCACAAACAACAAAGGAAAAATGTTTCATGACTTTCCAAGAGACCAAGACACATGTATAGAATTATAGATGTTGAAGTACTGTATCGTTTGGCTGTGTTGTATCAGCACTTACTGTAGCTTTAAATGCAGGACGGTGTGCTAAAATCTCAAACATACAGCAACCTGACGGTAAAAAAGAAGAAGCAAGGTATCCAAAGATGTTCAATTCTGTCATACATCATAATACAATAAAAGAAAAAAAAAACTTTAAGAGATGTAGCATGTGGAGCTTACCAAGTGACCATATATCAGATTTGTATCCATAAGGTATGTCTGCTAGTATTTCTGGGCACATATAGTTTGGGGTTCCAACAACCTGAAATATTGCATATATTAAAATTTTCAGTGACAAGGCATTAAGGATTTTGTCAAAACATTATTCAACACATTAATGGGTGGTTAGGACATCCTAGTGGGGATATGCTGAAATTGTGCCGACTATTTTTCAGAATGACATTGTTCTTTTTTTTTACATCATTCTAAATAATGTCACTGAATATCAAATACCGTACAGACATACTGGTGACAACACCAGGTAGAATTTACTGCTGTAAATATATGTTAGTAATTCAGTGTGGGAACATGACTAGTGGGAAGATTTGAGTTCAGTTTCCCAGTTCCTATCCGGAAATGTGATTTTGCCAATATTATTAACCAATTTACATAAAAATGCTTGAATAAAAAGGGTAAAAATCCTACCGACGAGGCAAGGTCCTCCATGAGCAGTTTCGCCAACCCAAAGTCAGCTGTCAAAGAGATGGCACATTTATTATTCACTGGTGTAAAAAAATACATATTACTATCTGATAAAGATAGATTCAGTAATTCAGCACTTGACATCTTACCGAGTCTGATATTGTTATCCCTTGTCAATAAAATGTTGGAACACTGCAGGGCAGCAGGACACGAGGAAAATGTTAGTGACAGTGATACTGACGTAATAGCCCTATGAACTAGTGGGAACAGGCAAGTTTGTCTCCACCTTGAGATCACGGTGCAGCACGCGGTTGCAGTGCAGGTAGTCAAGGGCGAGTAGCAATTGCGTGAACCACCGACACACCCTCT
>DXKC01011166.1:0-13365 GCA_031170775.1 Cymbopogon citratus
CGGCCCGGGGGGAGGAGAACCAAGTAGAGACGATGGCGGTGGTGTGGACGCACGCGGCGGAGGAGCAGCAGCAAGAGCAGTCGAAGAAGACGAGGACCCCGCCGCGGAAGTGGATCCGGGCTGTGAGCTCCTCCATGACAAGGTCGTCCCGGACCAGGAGGAAGGTAGGGAAAGGCTGCTGCCTGGTGATCCACGTCCGGAGATGGGCGTAGCGGTTACTGAGCCTACGACGGACGTTGAGGACCACGATCCACGGCCAGCCAAGGTCACCGAGAGAGTCCGCCATGCTCTTCATCCGGCGACAGTACTCGCTGACAGAGAGGTTACCCTGGACAAAGGTGCAGAAGCTCGTATCGAGACGCAGAGCCCGGGCCTCGGCATTGCCCAGAAACTGGCCCTCGAGCGCAAGCTAGGCCTGACGAGCGTCAGCAGAGTTGCGGACAAAGTAATGGAGGTCGAGGGAGATAGTCCCGATGATCCAGGAGAGCACAATGCTGTCGAGGCGCAGCCACGAGGGGGTCTGCACCGCGACTGAGGCATCGACAAGGACGTGGTCGTCGAGGGCGTAGCGGCGGAGAGTGAGGAGGACCAAGTCCCGCCAACGAGTGTAGGAGGGCGACTCGGGCTCGAGGACGACCGGGACGAGGAGCCGAATATTCTAGACACCCCCGGCCTGGTAGTGAAGCTGCGCCACTAGAGGATCGGCCGGGTCGTGCCAGATGACCGCGGTATGGGACACACGATGACCCGTCGAGCCGAAGGAGGTGGCCCCGACGTCGTGGGAGGCAGGAAGGGCGAGGAACTGCTCCGCGTCGGCGATCTGACGTGCCAGAGCATCGACCGCATCGCGCTCGCGCTCCCAAGCAATGGCAGCCGCATGCACACGGGCCTGCCCCGCGCCGGCAGCTGCCCGGGAGCGACAAGGGCGGCGGCGAGGGCGGAGTCGGGGGCGGCAGGACGTGTGGAGAGGGGAGGATATCCCTGAAGGTAGGAGGGAGGAGGGCGTGGCGGCTGGCCGGCGGCGGCGGCGGCGCCTGGCAGGGGAGGGGAGGGAGAGGAAGGAGAGAAATCTAACCCTAGCTTGATACCATGTTAGAGTGAATGAATTGGATTATTGGGCCAAACCCTAGTAGGGAGGCAATATGGCAAGAGTTACATGGGCCTTATGGGCCTTTATCCATATACTTCAACACCCAAGAAGGAAGGGGCTGAGCAGCCCAAGGATTCAGACCTATAAGTTTGGTGCATAGCTTTGCCAAACTAATCACAAAGATGCTAGCTAATCGACTTGCTTCACGGCTGCAACAAATGGTATCCCCCAGTCAGAGCGCCTTCATTAAAGGACACTTTATACAAGATAATTTCATGTTGGCGCAGCAGACAGCGAGATTTCTTAATCAACAAAAACAGGTTCGTATACTTCTCAAATTGGATATTTCAAAAGCATTTGACTCCGTATCTTGGCCTTTCCTACTTGAAATTTTGCAGCAGCTAGGCTTTGGGCAAGTTTGGAGGGATATAATCAGTGGGCTGCTTTGTTCTTCTTCCACCCAAGTATTATTGAATGGAATCCCTGGAGATCATTCATCCATAAGCGTGGATTGCGGCATGTCACGACCCGGCGATGTGCGCACGAAACAGAGGATCACAGTTACAGATGATCTCCGATACTGGGAGGAGCACTGGCTCCTTACCAAGTACTGTACTGAATGTTTTCTTCGATGCCTCTCCTCTACTGCCTGATCCCCCTTTGTAGCTCTTCCCTTCCACCGGGGTCCCATGGATGGTGGACCCACTTGTTAATCAATGCAATGGACTCTTTGCTCTCCATCTTGGGTGTGACACGGCAGGGCGACCCCCTCTCCCCGATGTTGTTCATCTTGGTCATGGATGTATTAGGGCATATGATTTCAAAGGCTGAATCCGAGGGCTTGCTGATGTCATTGTCTAGGCGGGCCCTGCAGCACCGAATTTCTATCTATGCAGATGATGTGGTGTTATTTCTTAGACCAGTGTCTGGGGATATCAATTTAACAATGGGCATTCTCAATCTGTTTGGAGAGGCAACAGGGCTGAAGACTAACTTACAGAAAAGTAGTGTGTTACCCATTAGATGTGGTGAAACTGAGCTAGCAACTATACAGAACCTGCTGCCATGTGAACTTGCCAGTTTTCCATGCAAATACCTAGGTCTGCCCCTCTCCTTGAAGAAGCTCACTAAGGAGCAAGTGCAGCCCATTATTGATCGCATTGCTGATCAGCTTCCAGGTTGGAAAGCAAATCTGTTGACCAAAATTGGGAGAAAAATTCTGGTACAATTTGTGCTTACTGGCATGCTTATCTATATACTCATGGCTATTGATCTTCCACCATGGGCCATCCGAGCTATGGACAAAATTAGGCGTGGTTTTCTCTGGAAAGGTCGCAGGGATGCGTGGGTCAAAGTTTGTCGGCCCATTGAATTGGGTGGATTAGGAATTGCTGATCTCAAATCCCTGATCGCCCTTGGGCAGACCTCCCAATCCATGTGCCTAATCAAGTGAAGGACTTCTTTGCAGCGGCAATTTATTCAGAGGTCGGGGACGGAGCAACAACCCTTTTCTGGACAGATAGATGGCTTCATGGGCAATGCATTGCAGATGTGGCACCTCGTCTCTTCACTGTCATTGCTGTGAGGAGATGCAAGGTGAGAACGGTTCAAGAAGCCCTAACCAACCATGAATGGATCTCAGAGATACAGGGGGCTCGCACAGTTGGGGTCATCACTGATTTTCTCCTCCTTTGGGACCTCTTGTCTGGCTTTGAGCTACAGCCTGATATACAAGATCGACACATATGGCGTCTTGCATCAAATGGACAGTACTCCGCTAAGTCAGCTTATGAGGGCCTATTCTTGGGATCTATTCCTTTCAGGCCGTGGGAAAAAAATTGGAAGACTTGGGCGCCGCCTAAGTGTCGTTTCTTTATATGGCTGGTTGCTCATAATAGAATGTTGGACAGCAGATCGTTTAGCCCGCAGAGGTCTCCCTCATCCTAAGCGCTGTCCTTCGTGTGACCAAGCAACTGAAACCATTGATCATCTCCTCATTGGTTGTGTCTTCACAAGAGAGTTCTGGTTCCGTTTCTTGTCACAAGTTGGCCTGCAATCCCTCTCCCCTCAGCCCACCGATCTATCCTTTTTAGATTGGTGGGATAGAGTGACTAGTGCTACTAGTGACATAATTTCATCTGGAATCAACTCTCTAAAATTCTTGGAGCCTGGACTGTTTTGACTCATCGCAACAAGTGTGATTTTGATGGAGCAGCCCCTGATATTGGGAGAACTCTGATCATTGCTAGAGAAGAACAAAAATTATGGTCGTTGGCTGGGGCTCGAGGAATTTCCTTCCTAACTGCCCATTCTGAGAATTAGGATCCTAGAGCTTCTGGTGGTCGCCGTGGAGTCTTGTGAGTTGGCGTGAGTTAGTGTGAGTTTTTGTGGGGTGTGTTGTATGGGATCTTTCCCTTTTTTCACTTCTTAATATAATGATGCGCAGCTCTCCTGTGTTTTTCGAGAAAAAACATCATGGCTACATTTTAGAAATTGGAATATATAATTGTAGTCATTACATTTATACTAGGTCATATGAAGTTTCATAGTTTAGATCTAATTGGTTACGATTCATATATATTGGATACAAAATAGTTGTATCATTCATATAGGTTAGAATAGGCACCTTAATGGGCTGGCCATGGGCCTGGCACCAAGCCTATTCGGCTGGTTGCCTTAGGGGTTAAGATAGATAGATGAGGCAAGGATCACCGTTGATTGGGTGTTTCTATAAACCCTCTTGATCCTTGCCCATATATATTGTACCATGTACACATCAATCTATCATCAATTCCGGAGACCTATCTTCTCTCAATATGTACCTCTGACTCTTCACTTGCTATAGACTCTGGAGCCCCAAAAACAAGTATACTAAATATTTTCCTATTTTTCTCAGCTAATAAGATTTTCTAGTTATTTTTTTTTGGATATCATGAAATTAGGATTAATGTGGTGTCTGAATACCATCAGTTATTTTTGTACATTGTTAAGATCCTCCAAAGGCATAGCAAGGCACAGAGGTAGAACTTTCAATTTTTTCCCTGCTGGTAATATGGAAATATTTCTGCACCAACCACATTTTTCTCTTTGCGGTGGTGACAAGGATTTCTGGCAGCGTTGGTGGTAGTACACCTGACAAGTGGAATTGCAGCTGCGCAGGCGGTAGTGATTCATCTATCAAGTCGAATTCCAGCATATGGCAGCGGTGTCGGTGATACTGGCTCTGAGACAGTGCTACCAGTTCCCTGCTATCCAGTTGCGTGCAGCAATTCCTATCCACCTTCTGATCAGTTTGCAAGAAGTTACCCGGTTTCTCCAGAGATGACTTTTCTTGCCATGTCAAAGTTGAACAGAAAAATGCTGAACGCTGGGACCAAGTGATGATGGATCTCCTGCTCACCTATGTGGCCGTGTCGGTGATATTGGCTCTCAGCAGCAACAAATACAAACTTCGCTGGCTCAGTATGGAAAGGAGGAGCAATTCTTAGCCAAACAAGCAGAAGCAACAGGTCAGGCTGTAGCACAACTCAACTGGATCATTTTTCTGATGATTCAGCAGACAGCCGATCCCCATCTCCTGAGTCCTGACCATGGAGCAAACAATACATTCGGCACTACAGCGCGTCCAACCACTTCACCACTGTGATCATCATCACAACTACAACCATGATGTCCCGAACCCCCCAAACCCCCAAAGTTCAACAGAACTAATACCACAGCAGGATAAATGTTTCAAGATCATTCAAATTGAACTATTGAAGATTCCATGTGGTTAACTGCAGACACTTTGAAGGCCATGCAGCACGATGGTTTGCAGATGTACAAGCAGAACAAGTTGGGTTCTGTCAGCGCCGTGGGCCACAAGGATCAAGACACAAGTGAACCTGAGTCGGGCACGACCACCACGCCAGGGGGTACGACCGGACCAAGACGCTCGGCGCGGGCGCGCCAACCCAACCAGCTTGTCTCGGGCCCGCTCTAGGAGTAGTCGCGGCTGCGTCCGCTGAGTCGGCCTCGGCCTTGTATTAAAGAGAGAGAGCACGAGAGAAAAAGGCATCAAACATTAAAACATTGAACTCTATCAATCTAATCTTCCTGGTTGCGTGTCTCTTCTGTCCTTGCTCCAGTTCATCCAATTCCTGCCCAAATTCTCTACTCCTTCCCAAATTCCGTCTCGTTATCCCGGCTGTTGACAGGTTCTTAGGAAACTGTTGTCAGTGAAGTGCAAACGCAATTTGGTCTCTATATAGGGAGGCTCTGACCAATCATGTTGGTCAAACCGCCAAACTACAATAATGCATGTGAGACTTACCAAATTCAAAAAACAAGGCAGCATGCTCCTTTCAAATCTCAAGCTCAGTTTCCTTGCAAGCCTGAGTCCAAAGGGGACTCCACTCTAGAAAGGAGAAACAGCTAAGAGACTATCGTCGAGCAAATGGTAGAGCTACTATCGTGGGACAATTATGATCCAACCCATAATGAAATGTGCACAAAACGACCAAAGGCCTGAGCAAGGAATTGGATATCAATTAAGTGTTAGCTCAACTAGCAATTGAAGATTCTGTAGCCTATGGTTTGGTCATCTATCCTTAAATGCCAAGTCAGGCACTGATGGAAATGCTATGAAAATGAGAGCTCATGTTGATCATGGTCCTCTTTAGTGCAAAGTGGCAAAACACACTCCTTTGCCAGTTCCACATTTGTGCATAAATTGCAACTGCAGTGTCTGCTCCTCCAAAACAAATTAAGTTACCCACTGGCCAGCTCCTGGTAAGTAAACTCAATGATCCCAGCATTGTAGTAGTGGGCGGATACATATTTGAAACAGCCATGAGGGTGCTGGATATGGATGCTCCATGAGTTATGACTGCATTGTGGGATCCAATTGGTTGGAAAATAAAATACCATCCATGCATGGAAATCATGCTGCCCCTGTCCCACTAATTATCTAATATAAGACACTACATTAAAACAGCATCTCTTCCGAACCTCTCTTGCTAACCAGGATGATTTAAGCTCATACTTAACATGAACCAAAAAATGAGTATTCAACACTCACCTTGAATATCCATCATCAGAGCCACGAGGTCTGGCCCATGTGCCACCGGTTCGTCTAGATCGCATAGAGTGAGCAGGACTTGTTCGGGCAGAGCTACTGGTTAGCAGTCCATGAGCACTAGGACTAGGGTCGTTCATACAGTTATATTCATCTTTTGGAAGCTCACCTTTGCTAAGCTTTTCAATCAATTCCTGCAGGACAGGTAAGAAACATCATTATACCAAATTATCAATATAAACGAAAACTGGTAAAACCAAGGCATCAAGGAATTATATGGTGGCATTTCACATAATTTTAGAGAAAAGTACAATTATTTCATCGTGCTTCTGATAAGGAGGATGGTTTGCCTGTACAAATGGCAGCCCTGAGTACTGCTCAGCCATTTGGTACCCCATAGGCCCTGTATTATCCATGGCTTAATGGGATGAAATATGATCATTCTGATATCCTGGATAATAAAGTTTCTTCTACACTGGATATCAGATTTTGGGCCTTTGGCTTTCCACAATGGGACTTGAATGTTCAGTACCCTCTGTGCAAAACATAAGGAGTTCTGGTGCTTAAGTACTATTCCAGAATACAAGGACTTCTGGGAAGTCAACAGGTCCAGCCCCCAAAACTAAGGTAATTAGGATTTGTGGCATGGATTACCCCAACAGCCTGCCACAAACTAAGCCGAATGGACTCAGTAGCGGTCCCAGCTGTCTAAAGAGTATGGACTTTTCTCTTCTTAATTGTCCTAAAATTTCCAGAAGTCCTTATATTTTGGGACAGGGATTTTTTTTTCGCGATTAAATTCACATTGAGCTCCCAGAAGTCTTTTACCGCCTTGTAATATTCTGCCACGTTTTCTAGCAAATTGAAAGTCAACCCTACAACTAAAAAAATCTTTTGACTTCCAAATTTTTTATATAAATCTTCCTAAGGACAAATATTATATGGGTACTTTGATAAAATAAAACAGATGAAATTCAATGTAGTACATAAAGTGGGCAACTTATATTTCTAGCATGCATTGTAAAAACATTAAGTTAATGTGCGACATGGAAAACAGAATTTAAAACAAAGTCCATGTGAAGAACCTAAACTGGCAAGTTTTAGATGATTTGTTAGTAGCATCAAATATTTAAAATAATCTAGAGAAAACAATGATTCATACCTCCAAAATAGGATAAAATCGGGATAGTGCCCATGCTGATTCTTCCCCTGTTCGCTCTTTTCGATGTGCGTGCTTCTTCTGTTATCAACAGAAGGAAAAAAAAAGTGTTTTGAGATCCAGATTAAATATAGAAATACAAGCAAGGAAATAACCTAGAATCTTTACCTTATGAACATCAAATTTCAATGCAAACCCTCCTACTGAAGATTTTTTGGTATCAGGCCCACATAAGCAACGCATATTATTTACAGCAATCATGTCATCAGTAGATAATCCTGCCAACTGTAAACAACATCTCCTCAGGTTCAATGCAACTGTTGACGAGAATTAGCACGAGATCCACTTAACACTTTTCTTTCGGCCAGTCCATACCACTGCAGCAGTTCATCAATTCATCATTGTTCAAAATTGTACCCCTGATTGGCTACCCATGACAGGAATACAAGATCCATCTCAGGTGACATTCAATCTTATTTATCAGTACAAAAAACATTGCGTTGATAAACACTTCTCCCTGGTGATAACTATTTAACCTGTGCGAAACCTCTTCAATTGTGCCTTATCCCGAATGTTGAATCAATTTCTTCTCAATTGGTGCCACCGCAACCCTATCCCAAATATCGTCGTTCCGTACTCTATCCCTCCTTGTGTGCCCACAAAACCAAGGCAACATTCGCATCTCTGCTACACTCAATTGCTGGACATGTCGCCTTTTTTAGGCTAACATTCAGCATCGTATAACATAGTCTGGCGAATCGTTGTCCTATAAAACTTGCCTTTGAGCTTCTGAGGCACCCTTTTGTGGCTGAGCACAAACAGAAAGTTAGGTGGGGCGCATCACTGACACACTTTCTAGTGACATTGCAACTTGCAAGGACGCACATGAATAGGTTCATTAATTCAACAAAGACCAACGAACAAATCAGCTAGTGGTTTAGTGTGTAACCTAATCTTCCTGCATCGAGCAGCTCCTCGCATCACATAGCAAGCGGCACAGCACAACTGTCCACCTGCGGCAAGCGGTGCAGCGCGGAGCGGCCAGGAGGCAGCAGCAACAAGCGACGCGGCTGCGAGCCTCTTGCGAGCGGCTTGCGCATCAGCAGCAGCGCAGGCAGAGGCTTGCTTGGCCACAATGGTGGACGGGCAACAGGGCGAAAGCGAGTGTGACTGTGCAAAATAGGATTGGGAATTTGGGGTGGGGGGCAATGTCCACTTGTGCTAGTTGGGCTATTGGGCTTGTGTTCCTACACCTAAATTGTTTTTCTTCATGTCTGTAGGATTAATAGGATACTCATACCAACAAGTTGCAAATTCTGAAAGCTCATCTCCAAAGAAGTCTGAGGTTAAGCGTGCTTGGCTTGGAGCGATGGGTGACCGATCGGTCTTCCCGGGTGCGCACAAGTGAGGACAAAGTGCGCAGAAAAGACTAGTCAGCGGGCCTGGCCTCGAGTAGGCGGGACGTTACAATTGCAAGGCAGAATTGCCTGTTGTATTCAATTGATGGTTGAGATTACAAAGGGATTACAGATACATAGAGGCCTGGGAAGGCCAACAGCTTGCCCACATAGGGTGGCGCATAGCAGAGTAATTAGGAGAGTAACTAGCACAACTACCTAGGAGATAATTAGGAGTAACTAGCACAATAATCTAGGGGACAGTAGCACAGTAATCTAACAACAATGTCCAGGCAGTGTGGAGAGTTGTGGCTTGTGGATATCCACTAAAGTCAGGAAAGAAATAGACAGTGCCATTTAAGATCTCCCTATCTGTCATCACAAGCGACAGATGGCACCAACGGGGATACTATTGAGGCCCAGCAGCATAACCCTAGACACAAGATATTACACTAATGCCCTTACTATTATAACTTAACACCCCCTCACAAATTTAACATTAATACTATGGCATTGCATTTGGAGAGTTGGCACTATGCACTAGATTTTTAAAATAAAATAGACAAAATACTCCAAAATCCAAAATATAAGATGTCGTTCAAGCATGCAGTTCTTGAACATTGTCGATGTAGAAATTATCTCCTCCACAAGAGGGTACTACTGCCTTCACCTACGTTACCCCGATACTCCAAGATAGGGACGTATCCCGTATCGGATACGTATCCGATACCGATACGTATCGGATACGCGTTGGATACGTATCAGCGAAGTATCCGTAAAAAAATAAATCAACTATAATTCGGATACTCCTGTTGGATACGTATCCTGCGCACGAGACGTATCCTTTGCACGCAACCCCACTCCCTCGGATCCTCTTGGACAAGTTGTTGCTTTGCTTGCATCAGTAGATGGCCTCTCCAAATTGCAGCAGTGCCGGCACGACCAAAACAGACATAATCCTGTTCCTGACCTCCTATTTTAGATAGACGGGGTGATCTGGTGATGTACCATATATGATGTATCTGTGTGTACTAACTATATAATTAGTGATTACTCAAATTTTACACTTCTAATATTTTAATTTGTATTATTATTTATTTTATTAAAAAATAGTAAAACGTATCCGCGTATCATTTTTTTGAGAAATTGCCGTATCCGCGTATCCGTATCCTTCCGATACCGATACACGTATCCGTATCCGTGCAACTTAGGCCTTCACACTGTGTACTTCAACAAATACATCAAGTCTTCACAATACAGTACATCAACTCTCCAAATATGAGGGTAATGTCTTCACAAGTGCTGAAATGCTAGCCGTATCCTAGTAAGAGGGGTTTTCGTATGGACCACTCTTTCCCTATAATACAAAGATACACAGCTCTCCTGTGTGTTCGAGAAAAATAAGTGCTGGCCACTCTTCCTTCCTAACGATGTTACATTTAATTGCATAGTGACTGTTTTACGTTTCAAATTAACCAGGGAAAATGTTGTTGAGCTGCTTCAACGTTATCGCCGTGACCGCCAAGTATTACTCAACTACATTCTTTCAGGCAACTTGATCAAGAAAGTTGTAATGCCACCTGGTGCAATCTCTTTGGATGATGTAGTTATAGATCAAGTCAGTGTTGATTATGTCCTCAACTGTGCTAAGAAAGGTGAAGTATAGCTTTATCGGACTTCCTATTTTTTGTTTGTTCCTGCATTGATTCTGAAACACTTTAGAAAATGTAGGTGAACCTCTTGACCTTGGAGATGCCATCCGCCTTTTTCATGATAGCCTTGACTATTCTTATGTGGTGAGTTGGTTTATATTTTGTTCTCTTACAATTTATTTATTTTTTTACACATTCAATAACAGATACAGATAAAGTGCTATGCCTTTTGATGATCATCTATCTCCTCTATTTCTGTTAGGGTATTTTATTGGTGATTTCGTTGTATCATACTAGTTGTGTGCTATTTTTTGCTCTGAATGTGCAGTGCAGGAGAACTGCATATCATTTCAATAACAAGAACAACAACTTAGCCTGATGGGGCACTTTAGGCGATTCATTAATGATATGGCCCTCAAGGAAATTCCCCTCCATGGTCGTAAGTACACCTGGTCTAATCAACAAGACTCCCCTACTTTGGTTAGGTTGGACAGGGTTCTTTGTTGTGTTGACTGGGAGGATAAATTCCCTAATTGCTTGCTCCAAAGTTTGGCTTCAGAGGATTCTGATCACTGCCTTATATTGGGCCTTCAGGACAATAAAGCAGGAAAGCGCAGATTTCATTGAGTCGTTCTGGACTAAGATTGACGGATTTCAGGAGGCAGTGGCTGCTGCATGGACATCAGTTCCTTCTAGTTCATGCCCCTACTCAACTCTAGCCAGAAATTTAAAGCAACAGCTAAGGGATTACAGAGGTGGAGCAACAAAATGGTTGGTAATGTGACGTTTCAGCTTTGCCTTGGCACGGGAAATCCTACATCAACTTGAGATTGCTGAAGATAATCGCCCCCTATCTCCAGGGGAATTATGGCTGAAAAATAGCCTGAAGAAGCATAGCCTTGCTCTTGCTTCCTTGAGTATAACTATCGATAGGCTGCGATCACGTATTGGATGGCTCCGAGAAGGGGATGCCAACACCAAGCTATTCCACCTGCATGCCCGTCATAGAAAGAGAAAAAATTTTATTGCTGATCTCTCTTCCGAGGATCGCATCTGCACAAGCCACCAAGACAAAGCCGAGGTCATTGATAACTTCTATGAAAATCTACTTGGTAGCTGCTCAGACAGGCAGTATACTGTCAATTTGGCTGAGATCGGGATCAATTCATATGACTTAGCTGATTTGGATCTTCCCTTTAGTGAGGAAGAAGTTTGGAAGACAATTTTGCAAATGCCATCTGATAAAGCTCCCGGGCCGGATGGCTTTACGGGGCGTTTTTTCAAATCTTGTTGGCCAATCATTAAGGAGGACATCATGGCAGCAGTCTCAGCGCTTTGGAGCAGGAAATTTATGAACTTTAGCACCCTCAATTCAGCTTATATAACCCTGCTTCCTAAGAAGGATGGTGCAGATCTGCCCAAGGATTTTCGGCCCATAAGCTTGGTGCACAGTTTTGCTAAACTTATCACTAAGTTACTGGCTAATCGGCTTGCTAGTCATCTCCAACAAATGGTTTCGCCAAGTCAAAGCGCATTCATAAAAGGGCGCTTCACACAGGATAATTTTATGTTGGTGCAACAAACAGCTAGATATCTTCATCAACAAAAACAGCCCTGCATACTCCTCAAATTGGATATTTCCAAGGCATTTGATTCAGTTTCATGGCCCTTTCTCTTAGAGGTCCTGCAGCACTTGGGTTTCGGGCAAATCTGGAGAGATTATTTGTGGGCTGCTATCTACCTCAACCACCCAAGTTCTACTGAATGGGGTCCCTGGAAGATATATTTCCCATCGGCGAGGGCTTCGACAAGGCGACCCCCTCTCCCCCATGTTATTCATCTTGGTCATGGATGTCTTGGGGCACTTGATTGCCCAAGCTGCAAGGGAGGGCCTTTTACAACCTCTCTCAGCAAGAGATATGCAACATCGAATCTCTCTGTACGCGGATGATGTGGTGCTATTCCTCCGTCCAGTGCCTAGTGACATTTCTTTGACTATGGATATCTTCAAAATCTTTGGTGAGGCTTCAGGTCTGAATACAAACCTTCAAAAAAGCAGTGTTCTGCCAATTAGATGTGGTGATTCAGATTTGACAATTATCCAAAACTTGCTGCCCTGTCCCCTTGCTGAGTTCCCGTGCAAATATTTGGGTCTGCCTCTGTCATTGAAAAAGCTAACTAAGAGTCAAGTGCAACCCATTATTGACCGCATCGCTGATCAACTGCCAGGATGGAAGGCGGAGCTGATGACTAGGGCAGGAAGGAGGATACAGATTCAATTTGTGCTCACTGGCATACTTATTTACATTGTCATGGCGTCTGATCTCCCAACTTGGGCTATCAAAGCAATTGACAAAATAAGGCGTGGCTTTCTTTGGCGTGGGCGCAAGGAAGCGAGGGGTGGACACTGTCTTGTAGCATGGCTAAAGGTTTGCCGTCCAACTGAACTTGGTGGACTAGGAATTTCAGATTTAAAAACCCTTGGCTGGGCGCTGAGAATGATGTGGCTATGGCTGCAGAAAACAGAACCAAACCGCCCCTAGGCGCATCTCCCAATTCAAGTCCCTGATCAGGTGAAGGCCTTCTTTACAGTGGCTGTCACTACTGATGTTGGTAATGGTGAACATACCCTTTTTTGGGCGGACAGATGGCTGCACGAGCAATGTATAGCCGAGCTGGCCCCTCGGCTATTTTCTGCCGTCTCTAAAAGAAGGATCAAGAAGCGTACAGTCAAGGAAGCACTTAATAATTGGACTTGGATTGCTGATATACAAGGAGCTAGAACTGTTGGAGTGATACTTGACGTGTTCCAGCTGTGTGACATCCTCTCAGGAATCGCTCTACAGCCAGACAGAGAGGATAAACATATCTGGAGGTTATCATCAAACTAAATTGCACGGATACGGATACGCATATCGGTATCGGATACGGATACGCGTATCGGATACGCCAACTTCCCAAAAACCCGATACGCGGATACGTTTAATATTTTAAATAATAATAATAATAAT
>DXKC01011169.1:0-12052 GCA_031170775.1 Cymbopogon citratus
ACATGAGGTCTGCCATAAAATCCCTGAACGTTTTTTTAATACCTGAACAAGCCAATAAGTTCAGTATGATCCAGCAAATTTGAACTGATGAGACGATGATCAGGGGACTTTATATCCCCATGCTCTTTCTGTTTCTTGGGCCAGCTAGGTGTAGTGCAGACCAAACATTACAAATAGTTGTCCAAAGCTATTTTTTATGAAAGATGCTTATGTTTTATGCATCCTTTTCCTCTAGATCTAGGACTGGCTTAGTGCCCTGCATGTGCTTATAGAATTAAGAAAATGAGTAGGCCAATGAAGCTAGCGCTCTGAACTTTACATGAGCTATTTCTATATCATTGAAGATCTGCAGTTGATTTTGTCTTGTATCATATGTTTGAAAGAGATGCGTGGCTTGCCCCCTCTATGTCTAGAGGGCCGCCATCCTACTAGTACTGTATTAAAATGGGTTGTTGACTTTGTGTCGATGAATACACTACAGCAAGCACCTTTGCATTCCCATCTAATGGGAGCTCTGGGGATCCCTGTGCCGATTGTATATAATCACTAGTGAGGGGAAGGGGTTAGGGCGGAAGAGTTGCAGCTAGCAGCAGAAACAACTTTGCAGTTGGGTCGCCAGCTACAAACCGTGGTACGTTTCCAGATTCACGCAACAATATCCGCTTAGCATTCACATATTTAAGTAAGTTTCTGAATTTCCTTGCTTTGGTTTCAATGGAGAGCTTCTCTGAAGCAGTGCAACCGTTTGATTCATTTTTGGTTCCACTGCCATTATATTCAGGGGCAAAGCCATGAACCACATCTGGGGCTTATTTTCCTCTTCTTCCTCCTCCTCCCTCTTTCTCTTTTTCTTCCTCCTCTTCATCATGGCTAAAATTTCTTGCGCGGGGGGGTTTGCTCCATGGGTTGTATGGCTGGCTCCGACCCTGATTATATTAAGTATCCGGCCACTTGTTTATTTTGTTCAGTGTCATCAGATGCTAAAACACATCTAGACTTTGCCATCACATATTCATTTATTGAAATTTCAAGTGGGAGAAAACAAAAATGATCAGAAAATTATATGTTCAGCGAACTTATTGTTGATGGGTCATCCCGTGTGGGAAAGTTGGGCCCCTTCAGGATCTAGGACCCTCCCTCCAGGGGCAGGGGCGTAGCCTAGTGGAGGTGAAACTGTGCTCCCTGCCGCCACTTGTCCGTGACGCATAGTCGTCAAGATTGGTTACAACACACACCCCCTCCCCCCGCTGACTCCCTCGCGCAGCCACCGACAGGTGGACCCCACGTATCGGGGCCATCTTCAACCTCTGGATAACGAACGAGCCCGATCGAGCGAGCGGCGGCAAGCCCCTGCGATAGCGAGCTGCGACCTCTGGACATAGAAGAAGAAAGAAGAGGAATTAAGGGAGGCCGGCGGTGGAGGCGGACAAGACGGCGGCGGAGCAGAGGCGATGCGGGCGCCGCTGGAGCCGGGTGACGGGCGGCGGTGGGGCGGGGAAGCACGATGGTGAGGGTTTCGCGCGGCAGGGGTTGGCGGTGGTGTATCCGACGGCGGGGCCGCCGCCTGGGATGGGCTGGAGGCGGGGGAGCAATGGTGGGACGACGAAGGTTGGCGCGGCGGCACAAGGCGTTGGCCGCCGGCGGAAGGAAGGAAGGCGGGGGCGCGGGGGGAGCTTCCAAGCGGTGGTGGCCAGGAGTGGGGAAGGAGAGGTTAGGGTTTCCCATTGAGCCATGTGGGCCGGGGTGGGGGAGGGGGACTTTTGGGCTGGGGTGGGGAGCTGTGGGTCGGTTTTGGAGTTTACCCCTAGGCGGCAGCGACGGGACCCCGCTCCCGGCCCCCCTTGATCCACATCAATTTGTTAACGCCCAATAAATTTCATGGCCGGACTACTCCAGAACTAACCTGGTTGTCGCGTGACTTATATGTATGGACCCTTTTTTTTCGTGACTTATATGTATGGACCCTTTTCTGTTGTCGCGTGCCCAGTTCTAGGTGCTCTGTTGCTTATATTGTGAATTTTGCTTGCGTTTTGCTATATTGTTGGTCGTCCATCTGTCGAAATCTCCTCTCTTTATGTAGATGGCAGAATTTCAAAGGCTACTGGAGGCAGCCATAAAAGGCAAAGCAGAAGTAATTGATGAAAATGGGAATACCTGGCTGAACGTTGTCAGCCCAGACGTGCTATGTGGTGGAAGAACTGAAAAGGGGAATACTTGCCTCCACATCGCATCTCTATGTGGCCACAAGGATTTCTGCACCAAGATCCTGTCGCAGGGGTCGCGTGTCCCTTCTGTCTCGTCTCTGCTGTCCGTCACCAACGGCTACGGCGAGACGCCACTGCTCGTCGCCGTGAAGAACGGCCATGTTGATTTGGCTTCGTATTTACTCGACAAATACAATAACCACGGGCTGAACGAGTCCCTTTTGGAGAAAGACAATCATGGAGAACACAACAACGTCCTTCACCATGCCATCCGCAACGGCTATGAAGACCTCGCGGTTCAACTTATAGAGCAGCAGCCTCAACTTTCGGCATCTTGTAACAGCCGCAATGAGTCCCCCATGTTCATGGCAGTGTTGAAAGGTTTCAAGAAGGTCTACGACAAACTGTTGAGCAATGAAAACTCGGCATATACCGGGGCTTTTGGCAACAATGCTTTACATGCAGCTGTTAAATATGACGTTCAAGGTATGCGACTTAAGAAACTGAATGCAGCTTGTACTTCATGTATCTAGTATGTGACAGACATGAATGATTATTGGATAGTAATGGTAGTCTATAGTACGTATATAATATGGCCTGTTTCTTTCAGCTCCGCTTTGGATTACGAGAACTTGTCCATGAACCCATGCTCTATCTCACATATGCTGATTACCCTTGACGATTGAAGTTACTTATATTATGGACTATATTTTAACTTTAAACTTTTACTCTAGCTGTAAACAATTATTCAAACTGCATGCTAAGTTGAAACTCTAGTGTTTATCGTATCTTTTACCCCAATTTTTGAATTTTTTTTTTGGTTAAAGGAAGACTCTGGATCTTAGACTACCCTCTTAGTTCTTACAGTAACATAAATAGTTATTTCAGCTTGCATCATGGCACTCGATATGTTGAATTTGTTATATCAATAGAGTAAAATTAATTACTGATGTTATTAATATGACAAAATTCAGCCAAATGCCAAAACATCCACTAGTGGAGTCAAGGTACGGAAACGACAACTTGATTATACAATACACAACAAAGATCTTACTATTACTAATAAATCTTTCACAATGGTATATGTGAGTAATTTAGATACTCCATCCATCCCGCAAAGAAAGTCATTCTAGCATTTGAAATTTGTCCCACAAAGGAAGTCATTCTAGAAGAATTGGGCCGGTATTAAATCCATCTCTTCATTGTTTACTTGCGCCTTGATTAGACTTTGCATGCATCGACACACATCGCACTGATTACCATGCAGCGTAGAAACGAAAAGTTTCCTTAGGGCAATCCCAATGGGAGTGCTAAGGTTGGTTCTTAACCCATTAATATGGGCAAAAGGCTGATGTGTCAGGCTATGTAATGAAGAAAGAGAGACACCCTGGGTCTTATACAACACTCAGGGTCTTCACAAGAACCGATGGCAAGACCCAGGCATCTTTTGCATTGGATGCTACTCACTTGGGTCTTAGAGGCAAGAAAAAGAGAGTTGGGTCTTAATTCTAAACTGTCAAGACCCAACATTAAGACCCAATGCATTGGGAGGGTTGCGTCTTATCTACTCTTTTTCTCCTCAAGACCCAACCTTAAAATCCAATGCATTGGGGAGTTCCCTTATGTCCCATAACTTTCTAACTATTAATGAGGGGCATATTAGACTTTCCTCATCAACACTAACCTGTCTTAAAAAAAAAATACTAGGATGACTTTCTTTACGGGACAAAGAGAGTATCAACTTAAGGGGTTTTTTTAAAAAAGTATCTTTCACGATGGTAAAAGTGGGTAATTTTGATACAAATATAGAGGGTTATTTTGAATTATCTTTCATATGACAAAAATAGGTTTAGATACAAATTTAGGGGTTGTTTGAAATCTTTCATAATGACACAGGTGGGTAATTTTGATGCAAATTTATGGGTTACTTTATATACTTTTCATAATAGCAGTTGTGGGTAATTTTTATTTATTAGAATAGATCCAATGGTTATTATTATAGATGATGATTTGAGACTATAAAATTAAAGGCGAGATGTTTCTAGTTATTGTGAGAATTTCTAAGATTTATTAGTAATAATAAGATCTTTGTTGTGTATTGTATAATCAGGTTGTTGTTTCCGTACGTACCTTGACTCTACTAGTGGATGTTATTCATTTTGCTTAAAAGCCAAAACCATATAATCTCAAAAAAAAGGAGGAAATCAGATTCTTGCTTTCCACAATCTGTCCTCAAAATTCGAGATTCTGGATTCCACAATCTGATTCTTATGGCTTGGATTTTAGGCTTGCAAAATCAAGGAACCCATATTCCCGAACCTTAAACTAAAAAGCCTACGGAGCTAGTGATTCTAATACACGTTAGTCACATAAGTAATAACTAACACTTTTTCCATCATATATGTCTAATGAGTCAGTATATATCATAATTCCATGGTTGTTAACAATTATCCGTGCATATATTTTTCCTTTCAGGTTTCGTTAAAGCACTTGTGGCTACACGTCCTGAGACGGCCGTAGATCTGGCTAAAAAAGAGAATGACAAGAAGGAGACTCCAATGCATCTTGCTGCACATTTTGACAGGGACAACATTTTAAAAGTAATGTTGCAATGTGATCGGTCCTTAGGGTATATAATCTCCGAAGAGGATGGTATTCCTCTTCTTTATACTGCTGCACATCGAGGCCATGTTACTTTTGCTCGAGTGCTTCTTGAACATTGTCCAGATGCTCCCTACTTCAATTTCAGGGGCCGAACATGTCTTCATGAAGCTGTAGAGGAAGGCCGAATAAAGTTTGTTGAATTTATCCTTGAGGAGAACTCAAAACTTGGGAAACTTGTTAATATGCTAGATAGTGTCGATGACCGTCATGGTAACAGTGACAGTGCTCTGCATATGGCAGTTAAAAAGTGCAATCCCAAGATGGTCAGTGCTTTACTGAATCACCGTGGCACGGACGTCACTGTTATTAACAAAGATGCTTGCACAGCAATCTGGAGATTAAATGAATTCGAGTACTTGTCCAAGACTATAAACTGGGTAAGCATGCTATCCACAAACTTGTAATACTTTCAATCTACATTTGAGTAGAAAATGATCTCGTAGAAGAGACAGTCTTCTGTGTGACTTACAAAGATACGGTTCAACTTTTCCAGTGTTGCTGAAGTTGTCCACAGCTGTAGCATAAAGTTTTGACCTAGCTAGTTGCCAAAGAATTTATTTGTTTTAGAGATAAAGTACCTGCATTTAATAATATAGAATATAAGGATTTGAGTTATATGCACTCTCTGGGCATACGTGCCTTCGGGACCGATAATTTAAAATCATCATCATGATAGAACTTTTTTGTCAATACAATTTGCCCGTTTAAACTCGAAACAACAATAAATAGTATGTTGTTTGTTTTGTTTTACCCATGTTTTCTGATTCAGGATAAAAAAAAATTAAATTTCAAGACAAAGCATTGAGTAACATAGTAATTCGGGAAAAATCTGATGATAAAGCACATTGAGATCTTTTTTAGCCCAATATTTTCTCTTTAGCTTTTTTTTTTGGTATTAGTCCATAGACAACATAATAGCTATATAAAATGCTTCACAAAAAAACATAATTAACTTAACCATCTAAGCTACTCATGTAATTTGCACATCACAAAATGCTATAAGCATCAAGCTGCACCTCCCAAGGCGATCCAAATTCCTTCTCTTCCACATAGCTTCAGAGTATTTTCTGTATAATTAAAGATAGCTATATTTTTTTTATCCACATATCTAAACATCCAAGATCTTTCATCACATATAACACTTCTGTACTGCTGGATTACACACCATTTTGTGAGTAATTATAGATAGCTATCTTTTATCAACATTAATTTAATAATCTTGTATTGAATATTTCAACTCCGAAAGGTTTAGAATAAAGAAAGCTTCAACTATAAAGTTTCAAGTCTGATGGGTCTCCGCAAGTTCGATAATGGGTGTCTTTCCATCCAAAGTTGTTTGAAAATTTCAAACTTAAATCATAAAAATTGTGAAATTAAAACAAATACGTATTTCTGACTCTAAACAACTTAAAATAAAAAACTTATCGATAATAAACTTATAGACCAGGTCCACCACTACAAACTCTGTATTAACCATGTAAATATTGGTTGCTTAGAAATTCTAGATTTTGAATTTTGAAATCTAAGAACTCAAAAATGTATTTGGAACTCTAAAGAACTTCAAATCAAATACTCTCTCCATCTACTGATGATCTTCAGATGAGTATTTTAAAGTTGACCAAGGTTGATATCCATATGACTAGTACTTATGCATCTATTGGGTGTCCTTTCAATTCTCATGGCATGCATTGGCCCATTCATGCATTAACTGTTGGCCCTTGGTATTGATAAAAGTACTCATATAAAGATCATCGGTAGACGGAGGGAGTACATTTCAACTAGATCCTCACCAGAGATCTCCAAATTATATTCAGTGGTGTTGATCTCATAACAATATCCACATAAAAAAATATGTTTCATTAGCACCGTATGTGTTCTGAATGTGTTTGCATGTTTCCACCTAAACATAGGTTTGCACTAAATATTTTGTTGTAGTTTCATAGTCCTAATTTAGCTTACAAAACATTTTCTTCATGAAACAACGACCATTTTTCACTAATCTCGGTCTCTTTCCTCCACGATGTATGTGCAGTTGTGTGTGTAATAAGATTGCTTATATGTACAATTTCACCTGCCCATACACCACCCTGCATTGTAGAACGTATTTTCATTGAGCGTAGTATTACATTGAGATCTAATTAATTGTACCCTCCAATGAATCATGCAGAATAAAATATGTGCGCGTATATGGCATGCTGATCATAGTGCAGAAGCTGACGTTTATAATTTTCATGAGGATGTCAAGAAAAAAGTAATGCATGCGTCAAGGAAAGATGCTAAATCTCTGATTGCAACATATGCAGGCAACACATCCTTAGTTGCTATCCTCATAGCGACAATTACCTTCGCTGCAGCTTTCACACTGCCAGGAGGATACAGCAATGGTGCTGGATATGAGGGGCTTCCCATCATGTCAAAGAAGCTTGCATTTCAAGCATTCTTAATATTTGACACTTTAGGAATGTGCTCCTCCCTCGCTGTTGCCTTCATATGCGTCATAGCAAGGTGGATGGATTTTGAGTTCTTGCTACACTACAGATTTTTCACAAAGAAGCTTATGTGGTTTGCATTCATGGCAACAAACCTAGCATTTGCAACTGGTTTATACACAGTTCTAGCAAATCGTCTTCAATGGTTGGCCATTGCGATTTGCGTTCTATCCGCGTTGCTGCCTATTCTTACAATGCTGATTGGTGAATGGCCCATCTTGAAGCTCAAACTTCATAGACGCAATAAACCTTTCAACTCTGACTTCCTTGATATGGTCTGATCTCACAAACATGCCTGATTGGTTCGAGGTCAAAGTTTTCATATAATTTTCTAATAACTACTCATGATAATTGGATATTGTTGTGATGGTGTTTTCCCCTGTAATAATTGGAAATTATTCCGTGTTATTATCATGTGTTCAAACATTTGTTTATTTTTGAGAAAATTCCTTATTCATCATCAGAAAAACTTGTTATTCCCAATTTACCACCCAATGTTCAAATTATCCATATCTGGCCTAGTCCAAAAATTTTGTTTCAAGAATAGCACTTCCATTATATTGGACATCCTTAGCTTTAAACTGTCATGTGGGGCTACTTGTAAAAGACGAAAATACCCATTTGTTCAATATAGGAGGAGGGGAAAATCCTCTATGCGCACAGGAGAGAGAGCTACACCACAACTCTAACCTTATCCAGAGCGGCGGCTCGCCCACCGGGGGCACCACAGGCAGCACCGGCGCGGTCACCGCATCCACCCGCCGCGGCCAGCACGCGCGGAGGCGGCGCGGCCGCCGCGGCCACCACAACCACAGGGGGGCGCGGCATCCGCGTCCACCACACATGACTCCGGCGAGACTACCGCAGCCACCACGTGCGGCTCCGATGAGGCCGCTGCGGCCACCACGGTTACAATGGTGACAACGCATGGAGGCGGCGCGGCTGCCGCGGCCAGCACGGCCAGCACGCGCGGCGGCGGCGCAGCCGCTAGCTGCAGCCACCACAGCCGTTCAGGCTCTGCAGACCCCCCAGTGGCTCCACGCACGGACCTCGGGCACCCGGTGCTGCCTCGGTGAAGGGGCCACGGCCCTGGTTTTTTTTATCGGCCGAAAATCACCGATATTTCCGATATTTCCCTTCTATCCATAGGGTCCGATAAAATTAGATATCGGCCAAATTTTTCCTATTTTTCCTACTTTTACACAGATGACTCAAATTCAGCCGCACGATGATCTCGTACCCATAGTGTTTTATTCATGTTTTTATCTATGAACAAGTGATGTTTAATAGTCTAGAAATAGTTTCAAATCAAATTCTACAAATTTTGTTAAAACAAATTTGAATTTTTTTTGAATTTGGTCCGATATTTCCGATATATCTTGCTTATCCTATTTATCCATGACTTCCGATAAATTTTTATTTCTGATAATAAAAACTATGGTCACGGGTATTATTGAGGAGGCCGGTATATGGGTTGGAGCAGGCTACGGGAGCCTAGCGCTGCTCACCGCACTCATCAGCTGATTTCCACCCCTCCTCTGTCACAAAATTTCGTATAGCAAATACAACTAGGCCTCCCCACCAATTGTTGGTGACTTGTGTTTGTGTGTATTCCCGGTCAGCTACGGACCCTCACCGTGTCACTGTGGAACGTGTAAATTCCTTATTCTACATAATGAAACACGTGCGATTGCGCGCTTTCGAAAAAGTATTCAGCAATAACATCTGTGTTCAGGGTACTATGGATATATTATTAGTTATACATTTCTTATTGCTATCCAATAAACTTGTGAACAAAAGTAGAGACTAGAGGTTGTTTTTTTTTTACAATAGGGTACGGTTAACCTGAATTTTATTGCTCATAAGTACAGAGTCAATGTAAAATTGAGAATTGGGAGAGTAGTGGCTGCGACGTGGGAGCAAACACAACTCTTTTACAGGCACATTCCATATAAAATAATACAAGTAGTAGGAGCACGTTTTCCATCTTTCTTCTGTAATCCAGTTCCTCAATTTGTCTCAAGGAATTTCTGATCTTCATCAGACCCGAAACACGCTGCAAATGAATGCGAACCATCTTCGTTCCTAGCTGTCTCCATGCAAACCTTCTAAATCATGTTTGCAGCGGTTGCTTAGTTGAAGAAACCAGTCAAATTGACATTGAGAGGAACAAAGCCACAAAGGCGGTTTAGCTAGAGCCATCGGGTTAAACGGGTTTCTGCAACAGTTTCTTTTTCTTCCTTCCACGATCCAGATGCTGCTGTCTGTTGTTGACCGCAGATGCTGGTGAGGCAGTGAAAGGCAATTGTCGCTGCCAGAGACACGCCATTTCAGGTTCTGAGTAAGTGTGCCACAAATGACACCTCACCCTCACCTGGGCATGGACGTTGGGGTCGCTGTCCATCCTTCCTCGTCGAGGCTTCTTCCAAGAACCACTAGTGAGGCAGAGAAAGGGGGGCGTCGCTGCTAGAGACACGCCATAGCTGGCTCGGAGCAAGTACGACATCAGCGACACCTCACCTGGGCACGGTCGGCGCGAGCTGTGTCCAATCTTCCTCATGGCGGTGGATTTCATCAACCACGAGCACACCACTAGACTTCTTCAGAGATGAAGTAGATGGTGATGAACACGCGAAGTCTGGTTGGTGCAATGTCTGCCGAACCTCTGCATATCCTGATACCTGCCATGCTCAACTTTCAAGATACAACTTTCTCTTGATGGCAATGTTCTGAAACTAGAACTACATTCAACAAGCAGCAGGTTGCTGGTGATGGTTAGAAGCAGCTGATTGAGGAAGAAGAGAGAGAAGAGAGCTAGAGTTGATGGAGGGGAGAGTAAAATAAGTTGGAACACTTGATGAGTGCACACTAACGATTCAACGACGATGCATACATATATAATGCTGTAAGAGTGAAGGTTGGTAGCAGAGTCAATTTTCATAACGTGCAGAACAGAACAAATTATCAGTGGGAAGGTCATATATATAGCTGTTGAGTGTAAGATGAGCATGGTTCGCATTGTACCAATTTAACACTAAATAAATAATACTCACCCTCCGCCCTCCGGTCAAGAGAAGTTGTTGTTTCCAACAACAAAGTTGAACTGCGTTTAATGTATGTGTGCTTCTCGGGGATGCCTTGTTCTCCCAAAAGGAGGGAGTACATGAGATAAAAAAAAAAAAAAGAGAGGGGAAGAAGTACATTATCAGTATATTGAGAACTGGAAATTAGCTCAACTCTTACAGACACATAGATTATATGTGGGGATAATTAGCAATGTAATGTTCATTTAGCCTTAGATTAATCATCACTGTGTAATGCATAATGATGAAATAATGCTTGGCAGATCACTGCATTCCAAAGTCCATGAAACTGTTGCCGTCCATTGAGAAACTTGCAAAGGATCCCACCTCCCTTTGCCTTACAGCAGAAACAGAGCAGCGACATCTCTGTTCAACAATAATCTCTGCTGTTGACCACAAAGAAGCCGGTGAGGCAGTGAAAGGCGGGCGTCACTGCCGAAGACACGCCATAGCAGGCTCAGAACAAGCTTCTCACCAATGACACCTCACCTGGGCACGGTCGCCGTCCAATCTTCCTCTTGGTCGTGGATTCCATCAACTACGAGCACGCGTTGTAATAATGGGCTGTGTACACCTATGGGTGTAGAGTCCGGATATTGTTTTATCCATTATCTAAAAAAAACTACGAGCACGCGTCTAGCCTTCAACGGAGAGGTACTAGCTGCTGATGGTAAGCTCGAGTCTGGTTGGCACAGGGTCCGCAACGCCTCTGCATATCCTGATACCTCCCATGCCCATCTATCAAGCTAGAACTTTCTCTTGATTTTTGTTATTGATGGATCACCGCGTTCTGAAACTACATCTACATTCTACAATCAGCAGGTTGCTGGTGATGAGTAGAAGCAGCAGATGATGAGAAGCAACCAGCTTTCCAAAGTCCATGAAACTGTTGCCGTCCATTGAGAAACTTGCAAAGGATCCCCCCCACCCCGGTTTCTCCCAGCGACATCTCTGTTCAACAATAATCTCTGCTGTTGACCACAGAGAAGCTGGTGAGGCAATGAAAGGCGGGCGTCACTGCCGAAGACACGCCATAGCAGGCTCAGAACAAGCTTCTCACCAATGACACCTCACCTGGGCACGGTCGCCGTCCAATCTTCCTCTTGGTCGTGGATTCCATCAACTACGAGCACGTGTTGTAATAATGGGCTGTATACACCTCTGGGTGTAGAGTCCGGATATTGTTTTATCCATTATCTAAAAAACTACGAGCACGCGTCTAGCCTTCAACGGAGAGGTACTAGCTGCTGATAGTAAGCTCGAGTCTGGTTGGCACAGGGTCCGCAGCGCCTCTGCATATCCTGATACCTCCCATGCCCATCTATCAAGCTAGAACTTTCTCTTGATTTTTGTTGTTGATGGATCACCGCGTTCTGAAACTACATCTACATTCTACAATCAGCAGGTTGCTGGTGATGAGTAGAAACAGCAGATGATGAGAAGCAACCAGCTTGCTTGATTTCAGGAGTAACTACACCGAATAGGGGAACAAACAACAGAACTATAGAGAAAGGAGTTGGCGGGGAGGACGGGCGCCACCGCCCGCCGCAACGAGGCCAGCGTCGGCCTTGGCGGCACGAGGAGCCGCCGCCGCACCGACGAACCAAGGCCG
>DXKC01011170.1:0-12112 GCA_031170775.1 Cymbopogon citratus
CCAGGGCCTCCACCGGCGGCCGGCAGGGCGGCTCGGGCAGCTCGGGGAGGCCTTGGGGGCTCGCCTCGACCATGGGCGCGCGTCATGGGGGCGCAAGGGGAAGCTCAGGGAGAAGCTCGGCCATGGGGGCACGCGCGGCAGGAGGATCTCGGCCATGGGCGTGCGCGTTAGGGGGAAACCATGGGGCGACGGGCTGGAGGGAGGCGTGCGCATCAGGGGGAAGCCATGGGGCGACGGGCTGGAGGGAGGCAGCCATGGGGCGTGCAGTCGACAGGGATTGCTGGTCATGCTCTTGTGATTGTGATGACTTGATGATCCATTGGTTGCTTGTTAGTTTATTCTTCAAGGATTATTTTAGTTTGCTCGTTGGATTTAATCTATGGATTGTGCTGATGGGAGTGATGATTAGCTGTGGGTCTGATTAAATCACAAAAGGATAAGACTGTCAAATTATTCTTATCTTATATGCTATGGTGCCACACCAAGAAGATTGCTAAGAGATTTGTACAGTCATTGCTGCTTTTTGCTATCTACGTATACATGTTGGTTCATCTGGCTAGGGTTGTACAAAACATTGGCTCTCTAGGCAAGTTAGTTTGACTGCATTATATATATGATCTGATTTGATTTTTTTTCATTGCGTATGCAGAGGCAGCCATGGACGGCGACAACTTCGACCTCAACTCGCAGGCGTCGGAGACGGAGATTTTCACAGGGCTCGACCTCTATGTCAACATCCTCAGGTTTCTTACATAAATTTTTACACAAATTTTCACATCCTCCACCAGGTTTCCTACTTCATCTTTCTTACATAAATTTTTAACCAACTATTCTTGTTCATTATGTCTCATTGTTTGGCTTTGAAAATATGTAGGCAAGTGGTATGTGGTTGATGCGGGGTACCCAAATCATCCGGGATACCTTGCACCATATAGGTGTACAAGGTACCATGTTGAACAATGGCAAAACGGCCCGCCACCCCAAGGTATGAAAGAAGTTTTCAACCATGCACATGCTAAAGTTAGAAATGTCATAAAGAGAACATTTGGAGTGTTGAAGATGAAGTTTAGGATCTTGTTGAATATGCAAAGATTTCCAGAGAACAAGCAAACTAGAATTATTGTTGTATGTATGGCTCTTCACAATTTTATTCGAAAGAGTAGAATTGCGGATAGAGAGTTTGAAGCATGTGATGCCGATGAAAATTATAACCCAATGCCAAGTTCTTCGCCGTCAACATACCAAGATGAACCTCTTATTGAAGATGTCAACATGAATGCCTTCCGTGATGAGTTAGCTCTTGTTTTGTTCCATGGAGTGTAATAATTTTATATTTGTTAAGGACTTTTAAGTTCATGTAAGACATTTTTTTTGTATGGATAAATTATATTTATTGTGATTTGGATGTTTGAATCATGAAAATTGTGTTATTGCCATGGTTGAGAGCTCAGCCATGCCCTGTTGTTGTCGATCTAGAGGAAGCACAGGGAGAGAAAAGAGTGCATATGCGTGTGTTGCCCCTGCCTATTGACTTGCCGCTGCTTAGTGCTTTCTTGGGCTGAATAGTAGTAGTCCTACTAGTGGATGTTTCAGTTTGGTGCAGGCCTAGGTTTGGGGGAGCTCGGCCACGGGGCTTGTAATATTTTATATTCATTAAGAACTTGTAAGTTCGTGTGAGATATTTTATTTGTATGGATAAATTAAATTTATTGTGATTTGGATGTTTGAATTATAAATTAATTTATTTGTATTATTTGTGTGTAGAAGGAGGCACACAGGAGCTAGCCACACTAGATCAGGATAAGAGTATGGCTTAAATGAGATAAATAATTAGAAAAGTGCATTTATTATGAAACTACCTTTTGGATCCAAACACCTCAAGGGCTAGAGCTAGAGCTAAAAACTAACTCTAGCTCTAGTCTGACTAGAGGGATCCAAACAGGGCCATTGTTAGCGTGCCAAAAAAAACACATTGTTAATGTCGAAGAATGCTTTGCATACTCGTCATTCGTTCAACCTAGAATTGAAGACTTCTAAGGCCATGTTTGAACGGCTTAAGTTTAATAAGGAGCTATTATAACAAAATGAGTTGATTTATTATCACCACGTTACTCACGAAGCTAACAATTAATACTTCCTCTATTGTAAAATATTTTTTGGACACGAGAATTTAATAAGATTGAAAAGGTGTGTGGTGCACAGAAACAAAATAGAGAGAGGAAAAGAAAGAGAAAGATGAAGCAAAAATATATATTAGGTGAAGTGTGACAACTATTTTAGAACAATATTTTAATTTTATATCATCAAATATTTTAAGACAAAGAAACTAATATACGATACACGACTATTTCATTTTCATTTGATTTGGGAAATAATTTTATGATACCTGACCTTAGTTAGAACTAGTTGATTCTCTAGTCTAAGGCCTCTTTTGTAATGGAGGAATGGCAAAGTATATGAATATGAAAAAAATTTAGGAATATGGATGAACGTAAGTGCAAAATAGAGGGATAAAAAACATACTCCCCTCTTCCCTCAATCCCTATTTATATGTCATCGTGGGTTTGTGTGCTATAAGTTTGACTTGATTTATAGAAAAATATGCAACATTTAGTCTCCAAATAAATTTATTAAAAAACTAAATTCAAAGATCTTTCTAATAATACTAATTATGTATTATAAATATTAATATTTTTAAATATATAATTGCCAGCATTTATTTCTCATGAAGCGCAAATGACAAATAAAAAGGACAGAGGGAGTAGGAATTTTGCATGACTCGTTACACATCATAAAACATGATTATTTTTTAATGTACTCTTGGTTAAAGTTAAAATATTTTGATTTTTTTTGAAAAAGGAGACGTGCAAATACCTGTGAAACGGAGAGTATGTTTTTCATGGACTTTCTCAGTGGGGTTTTCATAAGAGTGTCATGCACATTTATTAGGGTGCTATATCAGCATATGTGCACTTTTTGCATGAAACTCAGAGGAGAGAGAAGGAATTCGTTTCACCATGGTGAAACCACTCCGACGCTGTTTCCCACACGGTGAAACGGAATAAAACTCCCACTGAGGCGTTTCATCGGAGAAGAGGATGCGGTGATGGGAGTGAAGATTGGATCAGGTGGGACCCACGAAGGGGTAAAAATAGACTGTGAAACCGAGAGATATCTATTTCATGTCAAAGTTTTATGTATTGAAAAGTGTGTGGTGAAACTCACCGTTGAGACTGGCCTAATAATAAACAAACACTCCAATACATCGACTGCGTGGGGTACTTATAACGACGCTGAGAATGACTGTTGTCAAATCGGTCCCTCTCGCAATCAGCACAAACCGTCTTGCAAAAGTACCAAACTTCCCCGCCCACAGAGTCCACAGGTCACCACAGTCCAGTCGGTCTAGTCCACGGTCCAACCTCCCCCATCGACCCAAACCCTGGAATCACGCCGCCGCCCCACTCGACGGCCCCGCTTGTCCCGTCCGTCCTCCCCCAACCCCACTTGCCGCTGGAGCCGGCGGCGAACGACCTCGAGCGACAGGGATCGACAGCGAGCCCACAAGCCCGGCCAGCAGCCTGATCTGCGGTGAGGGGACTGCCGGGTGGGAGGCGGGCGAGATCGACGACGGGTTCGCTTCGATTCAGCTGGCGCGAGCACCGGCTTAGCTGAGGCGGGCACCGGCGGCGGCGGAGAGACTTGCGCGCGGCGAACGCTGAGGTAGGCTTCCCGGCGTCTCACCATTTCTTGGTCAAAGTCCATGTGCGTTGCTGTTCATGTTCCCACCGACCCGGTGTGGGGCCGTTGCCACGGCTGATTTGTTCTTGTCTGCGCTCTCCTGCGAGCGATTGGATCGAAATGGTGGTGTGGAGTACCGCCCGGATAGTGTTAAAGTGTCCATCCTTAGCATAGTCTGATTGCTTTTGATAGCTCTGGCAGTTGGATACTTGCGTGTTCTAATGCTTGTTGACCATGGTTAGCGCCCAAGTTTGTCTATTCTAGGGCGCTTGTGTGTTTGGCCTCTCTAGCTGTTATCAGTGAGACAGCGACAAGCTTGGTCCGGTAGCTGAATCGATAGATTTGGTTCAAGGATTTATGCTTGACATTTCTGATACATTTAGAGTTTTAGATATTCAGTATCTCAACTGTTGTATCTTAGTGATGGTCATTTTTAGGATAATTGGTGATCTTGAGATTCGTAAATTCAGTGATATATCTGATATGTTCTTTGGCATTTGCAGGTTATCTTGTATTCTTGTCAGGACAACTCTCTTGTCCCACAGGGCACTGAGCAATCATTGTGATTTATGACTATCTCTGGGTGCTGAAAGGATTCAGAAAGTAGAGAACACCAGGATGGCTCTTTGGTGTTCCTGGACTGCTCTTCTCTCTCTACTCCTCTGTTTTACCATCTGTCAGCTTTGCTATGGCACAGTAACTGATATCCAATGTCTGAAGAAGCTGAAGGCATCAGTTGATCCAGACAATAAGTTAGAATGGACATTCAATAACAATACAGAGGGATCCATCTGTGGATTTAATGGTGTGGAGTGCTGGCATCCTAATGAGAACAGGGTTCTTGCGCTTCATCTTGGTAGCTTTGGTCTTAAGGGCCAATTCCCTGACGGGCTTGAGAATTGTAGTAGCATGACTTTGCTGGATCTCTCCAGCAACAGCCTTTCTGGCCCGATCCCAGCTGACATCTCGAAGCGGATTCCATTCATTACAAACTTCGATCTGTCAGATAATAGCTTCTCGGGAGAGATACCAGAAGCACTAGCTAATTGTTCTTATCTCAACGCCATCAGTTTACAACATAACAAATTGACTGGAACAATCCCAGGCCAGCTCGATGCACTCAATCGCCTAACCCAGTTTAATGTTGCTGACAATAAACTGTCAGGGCAAATTCCTTCATCTTTGAGCAAATTTCCAGCCTCCAATTTTGCAAATCAAGACCTTTGTGGGAGGCCTCTAAGCAATGATTGCACTACCAATTCAAGCCCCCGAATGGGGGTAATTGTCGGTTCTGCTGTTGGTGGAGCAGTTATAACTTTAATAATAGTTGCTGTTGTTCTATTCGTTGTCTTGCGGAAAATGCCTGCGAAGAAGAAGTTGAAGGATGTAGAAGAAAATAAGTGGGCAAAGACTATTAAGGGAGCAAAAGGAGCAAAGGTATGTTTTGACTCCATAATGTTGATATGTATCAGTTTATATTTTATATAAATGTGTAGTCAATATCCTTGCTATTATTCTTAGCAACCAACTTTGCTTTCTTGTTCTCCAGTGTCTTGTAAGCTCATAAGGATCATGAGTTTTAGACTTTTAGTTTGGGATCACAAGATGTTATTACCATACTTACAGGAGAGTGAATTGTATATATTGGGCTGTGGGACATAATTACTACCACAGGATGTCTACTTTCTTATCCAGTCATGTCGTACCCTGCCCTGCACTTTACACATGCTATCAGCCACCTTTTCTCTAATTGATGACCATGTTATGCTGTATGTAGCTAGTTAGTTGAATATACCTGTGCTATCAAAACGAGAAGCTACAATGTCGAATTTGCCTAGGAGTAGATATCTCTTGCAAACATTAGGTATATTATTGTACAATCCTACAGTTTTTGGGCACATTTTGTTCTCAGAGCAGCCTTGCCTTTCGTAGCTTGCAGACTCCAAAAAACTTGCCAGCCCTGGCGAGCCAATCTAGCTCGCTGTTGTTAGTAAGGAAATGACTGAAAAAACTTGACAGCACAAGCTCCCTGTTGCTTAGCAAACAATCCAATCATCTGCTCTCAGCTCATGTCCTCACTAGGCAAGGAGAAGCGAGCCTCGCTGCTAGAACCAAATTGCTCATCATCCTTCAGCTTTGCTTAGATGAGTTTTCACATTGCCCATCATCCCTCAGGTTTGCTGATTTTTCACATTTATTTTGTCATTTAGGTATCAATGTTTGAGAAATCAGTTTCAAAGATGAAGTTGAATGATCTTATGAAAGCAACAGATGATTTTACAAAGGAAAATATTATTGGAACTGGTCGATCAGGAACTATGTACAGAGCAACACTTCCAGATGGTTCATTCCTTGCTATCAAGAGGTTGCAGGACACTCAGCATTCAGAGGACCAATTTACCTCTGAGATGTCAACACTGGGAAGTGTACGGCAACTTAACTTAGTGCCACTTTTGGGATACTGTATTGCCAAGAATGAGAGGCTCTTGGTGTATAAATACATGCCAAAGGGTTCACTTTATGATAATTTACACCAACAAAACAGTGAGAAAAAGGCATTAGATTGGCCATTGAGGCTAAAAATTGCTATTGGGAGCGCTAGAGGATTGGCATGGCTTCATCACAGTTGCAACCCTCGCATTCTTCATAGGAACATTAGTTCCAAGTGCATATTGCTTGATGATGACTATGAGCCTAAGATTTCTGACTTTGGTCTGGCAAGGCTTATGAATCCCATTGACACCCACCTGAGCACATTTGTGAACGGTGAGTTTGGTGACTTAGGATATGTAGCTCCGGAGTATACACGCACTCTTGTGGCCACTCCAAAAGGGGATGTCTACAGCTTTGGGGTTGTCTTACTTGAACTCGTTACACGTGAAGAGCCCACACATGTGTCAAATGCGCCAGAGAACTTCAAAGGGAGTTTGGTGGATTGGATAACTTACCTATCAAACAACTCTATTCTTCAGGATGCGGTTGACAAGTCTTTGATTGGGAAGGACAATGATGCAGAGCTGCTTCAATGCATGAAGGTTGCCTGCTCGTGTGTGCTTTCTTCTCCAAAGGAAAGACCAACAATGTTTGAAGTTTACCAGCTTCTGAGAGCTGTTGGAGAGAAATATCATTTCAGTGCAGCTGATGATGAATTGACGATGCAACCTCAAAATGCTAATCCTCAAGATGAGCTTATTGTAGCAAACTAGTTGAACCTATGTGATAAGTAGGTGCTTGTCAGATACCGAATATGATAAGGAGTTACTTTGACTTGGAATAATGAGGTCGATTAGAATCATTTCTATCTTTTATGAGGCAAGACTAGGATTTGTCATTCTGTTGTAAGGTCTATCAATATGTGGTGTTTTGTACATCCTTGCCTTGCTGTGTATGCTCATGATTCTCTTCTCCTTTTGTTGTAAGATGGATCAGCTGTATGGTCATCCATATTTTAGCTGTAGTGGTAGCAATGTGAAACAATGTTGGCCTATCACTATCAGTCATGCATCTTCAGTTTTGTGGTGCTTTCATTTAGCATTTATATATCATTTTCACACTGCTTTCTAAATTCAAATGTTACACCAGTCTGGGCTGGTTCTCAGAGGTCAGAGTTCTATTTTGTAGTTCAAGGAAGTCTGGGACATGCTTGAAGGCACCTGGCAGGGTGTTTTTGTATATGCACGATGTGGTACTTATATATTACTTCCTCCATCTCAAATTGTAAGTTGTTTTACTTTTTGGACACAAAGTTTGACCACTCATCTTATTCAAAAATTTATGCAAAATACCATTTCTCTTGTCGTGGCTTGCTTAATCAATCAAATCTCTTCAAAAATGTCTTAAATTTGACTTTATTTGTATAAAGTTTTTGAATAAGACGAGCAGTCAAATTTTTTGTCTAAAAAGTCAAACGACTAACGGGATGAAGTACATGATTGGCATCCTGTGGCTTACGTATATAATTATCTCGTATGTTTCTTATTTGATTTGAGGTGCTGCTTTTCAACATGACTGACCTCTCATTTCATTTGTGTTTCACTTTGAGAGAGCCATGCTACCGAAATAAGTTTTATTTCTTCTTAACATAACAGAAGGACATTTAACCCTGCAGATGGAGATATGCATCCTTTTGGAGTATAATTCTTTCTCGAAAGGCCAGCACTTCTGTTTCTTGTCTACTTGAAAGAACATACCTCATAAGTTTTCTTGCAAACAGTTACCTTTAAAAATTTGAATTATGATGACAAACCCTGTGGAAAGTAATATATTTCTTATCAACAAAGAAGCAGAGTTGAAGGATGTCCAACTTGGAAATATAAATAATACTATCACTCATCTACATAGGCTTGAAGTATTATGTGTTCAAACTACATAATTCTAGCTTTTATTACAGTGGTTCCAAATTACCCAAACAATAGTGTTGTTCGACAACTATTGCAACATATGCTGTTTCCTTATGTTTCCAACATGAAAACAAAGAAGCAGCTAGTTTTTTAAAAAAAGGAAAGCAGCTGGAACCAATAGCTGAAGGTGATGAAGCTAGACCATATCGAGGAGCTCCGATTTGAAAGTCCCGCAACCCAACCGAAATCTCAGTCTCAAGATGGGCCATTTACCAAGAAGGTAAGTAAGAATGGGCAGTAAAGTCGTCGGAACACAGACTGCAACTGCAAGCCAGAGGAGACGAGAAGCCAGGACAGTGTACAAACCAGTTGCGAATGCTGTGGTGGTTGCCATATATGCAAACCACATAAGCCTCTTTGTAAAATACCTGTAGTGAAGCAAGAACTCAAGATCCTCCCACTTTGCTATGACGCATATGAAGGCAACAGCAAGTGAGGAGCACATAGCCAAGGTGTCTGAGATCAAGAATGCCTTAAACGCAATCTTCTTTGCCATGATGGGAAGCCCCTCGTTTCCGCATCCGTGTTGTATCCTCCGGGCAATGTGAATGCAGCTGCAAAGGTAATTGTAGCGATGAGGATTGCGACTAGGGAAGTGTTGCCTGTGTATGTTTGTGTCAGGGACTTGATATCCTTCCTTGATAAGTCAGTCATGGTATCCTTGGCAAGCTTGTGGAGATTAAAAATTGAAGTAGCATCTTGAGGATCAGCTTTCAGCATACGCATGGACACTTCATTCTGCTTAAGGTAAAAGAAACATTTTGGATTAGTGTAAATAAAAAGTGTTAATGGTGCATGCATTAATAACTCGTTAATATATAACACATGGAAAAATGAAAACCTACAACTCTGCGGTTTGGTGTCACAGTTGCTGAAACCAATAGTCATTTAGTTCTATTGTTCTCGTTTTCTTTGAACTTAGTTATTTGTGGTAGCATATAACTGTGCCTGCACGTCGGCATTCTAGTACTAATTGATACAAAGTGAACTTGGATGGTTGGAGAATAATATGGCAGCATAGAAGATTGACATACATATACATACTGGACTGACATGATGGAAAAAGAAACATACGCACCCAGTTCAAAGTCTTGGCAATGGCAAGGTCATTGGGTGCCCAGTTTGCTGGGATGCCGTAGTTGTTAAGCACTGTGACGTCTATGTGTGGGTGAAGCAGTAAAGCAGCGACCATCGGATTGCACTTCTTGACTGCGAGGTGCAGAGCAGTATCTCCATATTGATCTCGCATGTTAATGAGTCCATTAGATTGTGGCAAATCCAGGAGAAAATTTACGAACTCCAACCGCTGATCCAATACAGCTGCATGCAGACATGTCCAAAGAGCACCTGTGGTTGACATATAAATCGCATCTGGACAATGCTTAAGGAGCTCTTGAGCGACACCAACATGGCCTCTAAATGCAGCAGAATTAAGAATAGGGACACCATTACTTGTGGTAAGGTACCCTAAAGACCGATCGTGGTCCAACAGTACTCTTAGCACGGCAGTCTTGTCCCAAAGTGCAGCCAGGTGCATTGGAGTGTTACTGATCAGGTCTTCTTCTCTGGCCAGAGCAGGACGTGTCTCCATAATCTTTGTAGCAATGTCTGCAAATCAAGTCAGTCAACCAACCAACTTCCATAATATTTATTTTACTTTTCAAGATACTCGTCGGGCCTCACCTGAATTACCATTTCTCACAGCAGCATGCAGGGCATTCATGCCAAAAGTTCCTCCATGAGCAGAATCAGGAATTTCCAACAGTTTCTGGAAGACAACCTTATCATTCCTCATCACCGCAATGTACATGGGTGACTCATTGTATTGGTTTACAGCATGCGACAGGGCTGGCTCTGCTCGTATCAGCTCCAGCGCCAGATCGCTGTGTCCGCCGCGGATGGCATGGTGCAGCGCATTGCATCTGTGTCTGTCTTGCCTCAGGATCGTTTCGCTCAGCTGCTGATCACGGCAGCACTGGAGCAAAACAGAAGCAACAGAGGCATGGCCGCTCGCCACGGCAGCGAGCAGAGGGGTCTCGCCATTTGAGTTGACGGCTGCGAGGAGAGACGGGTTCAGAGCCTGGACCTCATTGTCCTTAAAGAACACCTCGTGGCCATGGATGGCGGCGATGTGGAGGCATGTGTTCCCCTGAGGTGTGGTTCCAATCTGTATGCTCGGATCATGCAGATACAGGTGCTTCATTTCTGCGACATGACCAGATACAGCTGCTTCCAGGAATTGTTCCATACCCTGAGGACGTACAGCTGATATTATACAAACAGATAGGAGTACATTTTAACAAATTTTACATGATATATAAAATACGTACCGACGTGAAAGGCTCTGTGTGGATACTTGGATTATTAAGGTACAACTGTAAAACATCGACCACCCTCTTCATTTTTTGTCTTTCTCCTTCCTCACCTGTTTGCATTTTTCTGGCTGCGATTTGCAGAGCATTATCACCAATGCGATCGGGCAGGTAAATAAGATGCCGAAGTTGTGGACAGCTCACGACAAATCTCACAAAATCTTCCCGACCAAAAAACACTGCTATATGAAGACATGTCGATACCGTTCCGTCCCAGTGTGGAGGATCAGGACAATGTCTAAGAAGCTCTCGAGCAATACCAACATTGCCCTGAGATGCTGCAATAGAAAGAAGAGGCGCACCAGCACTGCCTTTGGAGATGAAATAAGCCAAAGAAGGATCGTGCTCCAAAAATACTCTAAGCACGCCAATTTTGTTCTCGAGTGCGGCCAGGAACATTGGTGTACGCTTATGTCCATTTTCTTGTCCGATCAGCCATGGACGTGCTTCCATAATCGTTTTAGCCATAACTGAAACAAAATCACTGTATCAAACATCTGAGGGTGAACAAAGCTCATATACCTCATAATAGACATCAAATTCCTGTGAAGAAAGTAACAAATTTTACAGCCTGCATATATGTCATGTCTCACTCACCTGCATTTCCATTTGTCACAGCAGCATGCAGTGCAGTGCTCCCACGGGCTCCCCCATCAGCGGCTTCAGGAATCTCCAACAGCTTCTCCAAGACGTCCCTATAATCTAGTGTCACCGCGATGAACATGGGTGACTCGTCGCGTTCGTTCACAGCTTTTGATAAGGCGGGCTCTGCTTCTATCAGCTCAAGTGCGAGCTTCCTCTGTCTGCTGCAGAGAGCATGGTGTAGCACGTTGAATCCGCGCTTGTCTTGCTTCAGGATCGTCTCGCTCAGCTGCTGATCACGGCAGAACCTCAGTAAAACATAAGCTAAAGTGGTATGGCCCCTAGCGACGGCGGCAAGCAGCGCTGTCTCGCCATCGGCATTGGTGGCGGTAACAAGAGAAAGAGACTGGTTGAAATTGAGGATATCCTTGCAGAATCCCTCATGGCCATGGATGCAGGCGATGTGAAGAAGAGTGTTGGCCTGTGGGGTTGTTCCAAGCAGCAATGAAGGATCCTGTGAAGCCAGGTGCTGCATTGATATTGTGTCTCCAGTTGTGGCTGCTGCTAGGAGACGCCTATCCATTGGAGTTGCTGCTGCGATGCGAGGCCTATCCGTTGGAGTTGCAGCTGCTTCTTGGATACGCCTTAACAGCGCCATTGGAGTTGCAGCTGCTCCTGATGACTTGGTGGTTTCTCCTTCTGACGAACTAGTCCAAGTTGTATTGTCTACAAATAAAACGCTATCAATTGTTTCCAACTGGATGCATATTATATGAAAAAGGAGACACAGACACATGAAGTGCAAGTAGAGCTGTAGAAGGAGAACTTATAGTTACCGATTGAAAATATAGAGTAAACGATAAGTTTACCACAATTAGACAAAGAGGGAGCACAAGGGATAAGCATCTTGGATTCATATAAGTGTTAAACTCAATTGACTTTCTATTGTACTTGGGTTTTTGTTTCTTTGTTAGAAAAAGATCTAGCTGGCCTGTGTTGAAAAGCTGCCAATTTAAC
>DXKC01011173.1:0-18354 GCA_031170775.1 Cymbopogon citratus
GGTGCACCGCAAGTCCATCTACACATTTGGGCGGAGAACCTCCCGGTATAGGGGCGTCACCAGGTAATCTGCTTACGAATCTCTTCTTGTTGCGTCGTTTGTTTCATCATCAGTAGGATTCGTACGGGCACTGCTTATTAGTGCCTCTTTGGTTTTGAGCCATATTGTACACACTACTGTATGTCTGCTTTGCAATTGTAACTCTTTTTTAACATTCTTTGCAACTCTTCAGTACTACACTCTGACGTTGTCTCGGCATTGATCATTTGGTATGGTATTTGCACATTTCTGAGATTGTGAAAGTCAATTTACCTCTGGTTCCTGGAGGTTTTCGACTTATGTTCTTCTAGGCCTTGTTTAGATTGCTAGAAATTTCACTCTCTCTCCATCACATCATCATCACATTAATTTTTAGCCGTTTGCATAGAGCATTAAATGTTTTTAAAAATAAAAACTAATTACACAGTTTAGTTGGACATCACGAGACGAATCTTTTGAGCCTAATTAATCCATGATTAGACAATATTTGTCAAATAAAAACAAAAGTGCTACAGTGCCCAGAATTCTAACTTTCTCCTTCTCAACTCCCATCTAAACGGGAGTAAAAAATTCCACAGTAAATATAGGTATAAAAAGTAACTAATTATACAGTTTGATTCTAAATTACGAGATGAATCTTTTAAGTCTAGTTAGTCTATGATTGAATAATATTTACCAAATACAAACAAAAGTGTTACAGGAGTTCAAATTGTAACATTTGTAATTCTAACACCAATCTAAACAAGGCCCTAGTACCCTTGTTAGTTTCCAGCATTGATGTCTCCTGCGATGTAGAGAAAGTAAATGCTCTGCTGTTCTTGTTCTTCAGTTGGCCAGCAATTCATTCTTGTTAGTAGAATACTTCATTTCAATTAAAGCTGGGTGTCTGATCCTTTATGGCCTCCCCTGCAGTTCCATCTATTAATGTGGCAGCTATTCTCTTATTATGGAGCAAACAATGTCTTTTTAGGGCAAACAGTTTTGTTTATTTGAATCACACTGTTTTGTATTGAATGATGAAGGGTTTTGTTTGTGTTTGATTCACTGGAGCAGGCACAGGTGGACTGGGAGATATGAAGCCCACCTCTGGGACAACAGCTGCAGAAAGGATGGGCAGAGTAGGAAAGGCAGACAAGGTTGATACTAGCTATAAAATCCAAAATTCATGATGTAGCAAGTCTTAGAGCATCCGTAGTGGTATGAGCTAGTTGCTAGCTCTAAGCTAAGTTATTTAATAATACTAACTATTACCATATAGCTCATAGCATGAATGACCCCACATAACATTCTCATATGTTCGTAGAATGTGTGTATGAGACTATCTCTTAGTCAAGAGATAGCTTCTTTGTCTCTTCCATTAAAAAATAGAAAATATACTAAGAGCTAGCTTATGAGTAAGCCATTGGAGACGCCTTTATCCATCACCTTAAACCTCCTTTCTGACATTTTGGTTCCTTTTTTCTATTTTTGAAATGGTGATTTTGGTGTTTGCCATGACTGAATATGATTGGCCGTGCCTCGCAGTATATCTAGGTGAGCAGAAACATTTCTTAATCCAAGCATGCTTTCTATTGTTCAATTAGCAGATCTGTAAATAGGAAATGTCATTTCTTTCTTTATCTAATTATTAGGTGGTTACGACACTGAAGAAAAGGCCGCTAGGTCTTATGATCTGGCTGCTCTGAAATATTGGGGTCCTGCTACTCACATCAATTTCCCCGTAAGTGTAATGGAGATTGAAGAGTTTCATTCAAGAAAATTGGAGCTTGGATGTTCATTTTTGCAATGGGCACACTTTGTTCTGCAGGTAGAAAACTATCGAGATGAACTTGAGGAGATGAAAAGCATGACAAGGCAAGAATATGTTGCACATTTGAGGAGGTTAGTGCTTTGAGTGCATTGGAACTACTTTGTTTCATTGATGTCTTCCTGCATTTCCTAAGTTGCTACTGATCGATCACAGGAGAAGCAGTGGATTTTCTCGGGGCGCTTCCATCTACCGAGGAGTGACAAGGTTTGTTTGGGCGGATTAGGCCACCAGATTTTGCTTCCTTAGTGCGGACCAACCAAAGTACATGAAGAAATGATCTCACAGTACATGCTAACTGCATTACAGGCATCACCAGCAAGGAAGATGGCAGTCTCGGATTGGAAGGGTTGCTGGAAACAAGGATCTATACCTCGGCACTTTCAGTAAGAAAGATCTGTCTATTATTTGACTGTAGATAGATTTGTAGTGCCAAAATTCTTCCATAAAGTAATGCGTGTTAAGTAAAAGAAGCTTTTAGCACTAATCCTTTGGTGGCTTCTGGTTCTGTTGTACTATGTTAATTGTCTCGGCAAAGTACATTTGCTATAGAAGAAGGTAGGCATGGAACATAAGCTTTTACTGCTAATGTCAAGTTTTGTGCATGGCTTTTGCGTTCACTTTAATCCCTGGGGTACACACTCGATGATCATTCTTTGCTTTTCACTTATGCTTTTCCTAAGGCTGTGACCCTGACCAAAGCATTCTGTTGACTGTTTTGAATACCCCGTTGAACACTTGAACTAATAGATGGCATTAGGATCTTATCTTGGTTTCCCAATGTGCTAACTAGATTAGCTGGTACATGATCATCGGTTCTCAAAAAAAGATTAGTTGGTACATGGTATTTATTTTTTTCATATAGCTCACACAGACAGCTGAGTTAATTTCTTCTTACATCACGCTTACTAAATATATGCTGCAGCCACTCAAGAAGAAGCAGCTGAAGCTTACGACATAGCTGCCATCAAGTTCCGTGGCTTGAGCGCGGTGACAAACTTTGACATAACAAGGTACGACGTCGACAAGATCATGGAGAGCAGCACACTGCTGCCCGTGGAGGAAGCACGCAAGGTCAAGGCCATCGAGGCAGCGAACTATGCTCCTATGAATATGGTGCACAACGATGGCATCATCAACCCTGCCGAGGAGACAGGCGCTGGCTGGAGGATGGTGCTCCATGGTTCTCCCCACGAAGCTGTGCATTGGCCAGGAGCAATTGATCTCCAGAGGGGCAACATGAGCGAGTCTCACCCCTCCCTGCATGGCATCCTTAGGCTTGACACCGAGTGCGCAGTGCATGATCATCACCTCGACGTTCCTGGCAAGACGACGACTGGGAGTATCATCAACTTCTCCAACTCGTCCTCGCAGGTGACAAGCCTGGGAGACTCCAGGGAGGGGAGCCCCGAGAGGCTGGGCCTGGCCATGATCTACGGCAAGCAGCCAAGCGCCGTCAGCCTGGCCACCATGAGCCCCTGGATGCCGATGGCGGCACAAACAATGGCCCAGGTGCTGAAGCAGCCGAACGTCGTCTCTCATCTGCCTGTCTTTGCCGCTTGGGCTGATGCCTAGTTGAGGGAGTTGTTGAAGCTTAGTAGCTGCTCAATCTTGCTCGCCATTGCTGTTTTTTGTAGACTGAAGCAAGATTTGGCAGCACCAAGTTAGGCCAGCAAGCTGGAATAGCAAGGTTCGTTCCACGATGGATATTGTAATGGTATGAGTAGAAGATAGGCCTTGATTAGTTTACAGCTTATGGACAATATTAGCAGTAGTGGACTAGCTAGTGGCAGTGGTAGCGTTCTTTTGAGTCATTTTGGGTGGCAAATTGGTTAGAATGTACTAGTATGGCTTCCTTTGAACGTTACATGAAACAAGGCTGTTGCGAGGAAAAGGAAAAGGTTCAGGAAATGAGATGGCTCGTCTTTGTTTGTACGATCATTCAGGTTTCTCCTGTGGTCAGTGGGGTCGATGTCTTGGCTATGCACACAGTGAAGATCTTTTGACCGCTGCTGCTTCAGAGTCAGGTCCAATTGCCTCACGTTCTTTTTCTGCTTTCTCTGCATGGCATGGCATCTGTCTTCATGATGGCAATGGGTATCATAAACATTTCCATTCCCATACGAGGGGAGCTTTGCCGCAGGGCTACCCACATTCCGACTCCAATCATTCCAAAAGAGGCTGATAGAGATTCCATTGTCATTCTTCCCGTCCCAACCAACTTGCTGCTTTATGATGGCCTGTCCTGTGATGAACATCCTGGTTCCTGATGAACGGATGTCGCTATAGATGCGGTCAGTCCATCAGTCATAGTCCCGCTTACAAGGTCACCTAAGTATATTATTTCAAATTTTAATAAACAAGAGAGAAAAGTTATAACTTGATCAGGAGCTTATCTCGTGGATACACCCTAAGACCATGTGAGGTTGAAGCCAAGATATTAAAGTTATTTGCAATAGGGTCTGACATTTGGTGGGAACCCAAGATTTTAAATATGACTGGGAAAAGGTTTAAACACGATTTCAATGGTGGTTCAGTTTAAACTAAACCGACCATGTAAACAGAATTTTAGGGACGGTTCGTTAAGGCAACGGACCCTAAAAATATGTTTTATTCGCACTTGCCTTACCACAACCGTCATGAAAAACTAGTTCCAAAGGTGGTTTGTCTAATATCACATCTGGAAATGGTGGTTTAGGGATGGTTGTCATAGAGCAATTGTCACTAGAAATTTTAGGTCAGTTGTTCTAATCTAACCGCACTTGAAAAATATATTCTTAAAGGCTGATTGCTTAACAAAAGAATCCATCTCTAGAACACTTGAGTGTTTATGGTGTCCAGAACACTCGTTTTTATATTCCTCATACCTTCTTCCTCCTCTTGACGCGTCGCGGCCGCCCATCGCCCATCACACCACTGTGGTGCTGTAGAGTCTGCCATTATAGTATGTTTTGCACTATTGCCCTGTTCACTTGAACTTATTAGCGTTATCAGTCAGTCATTCAACAATGTTTTTCTCTCACAACAATTTAGCATCAACCAGAATCAGCCAGCTAGAAATAATCCGGTGAACAGGGCAAATACGGTACCGTGCAATGCAGTTTAATTAGCTAGTATTGTTCATTGATGGTTTTGACGAGTATTTGGATCATTCTTTTTCGTTATTAGTGTGCTCTCAAAATTTTAAATTTTTCTCTTTATACGATAGAGAGAGTAGTCATATTACTGCAAATCATACCTAGGATAGAGAGAGTAGTCCTATTAGTGCAAATGATACCATCATATATACATTGCAATGATAGATTATAAAACTTTACCCTATCTAAAATTGTTTTCACAATACCTCTATGGTACAAATCATATCAGTATAATTCATCAAGGCTTTTTATTCTAGATCCACCACTACTTGTGAATCCCATGTCAGTGGTCATATTGTTTTGGAGAGCTCCAGCTGTAAAATTACAACAATTCCATCTTAAAGCAATTGTGGGATCCCATAAATTTGTTTATGATATACAATAAAAATGCATCTAGGGGCCAAAATGAAAAAAATACACGCAATGGCTGTTATGAAACGAACGGAGCCGGGGGAGACTCCCACAATATGTGAGGTGGGAGCGGAGGTAGGGATTGTGGTTAAGCACAGCGTGCATGAGAGGCCCAATCAGGGATCAGTGGCAATGGCGAGGCTTAGGCGTGACAAGGGTGGGTCGGGCGACAACACCCAGAGGTCGAGGAGCATTGACGGCGAGAGCGGATGCGGTGGCGCCATGCATGACGCAACTAGGGAGCTAGGGAGGACGCGGCAGCGTTGTGTGCGAAGAAGACCAAGGTGATGCTAAGGGAGAAGAAAAGAGAAATAGAGGGAATAGGTAAGATTTGTATTCGGTGTTATTGGTGGATAATTTTCTCCATGAATTTCATAAATTTAGGAGCTAGTTTTATAATTTTTTTAAACCTACCCTTATTGGAGTGGGGATCGCGGAGTGTTTGGCAAAAAAGAAATAGAAGTAAATATGTTTTTTATTCTCGAATACGTAAAATATTTGTGTATCATTCTATTAAAAAAAAGTTAGAACATGCAACGTGCATCTTATAAGTGGTGAAGAAGGTCAATGTAGCACAATCGTAGCTAGACCATCCTAGCAGAAGATCTCTAAATCGATATCACATAACATAAATCAACATTGACGCGGTGACCTAGGAGGTGGTCTTGCGTCTTCGCGGCCGAACATCCGAGAAAAGGTTGTTTAACGCTTTGGCATGACTCACTGTCAGGCCTCCGCCATAGAGCTTTTCATACAACTCCAACCTCGACGCGGATGGCACTTATGGTGATGGGTCTTTGATGAAGCTATACGATGCACGATTAACACATCCCCAAACTTGAAAATGGGTCTGCTTGAGAGAGGGATTGAGGCCTTGTTTAGTCCCCGAATTGGGATCAGATTTACTGTATCAGAATTCTTGTAGCATTTCGTTTGTATTTGATAAAAATTATTCAAATTTTGACTAATTAGACTCAAAATGTCTGTCTCGCAAAGTACAATCAAACTGTGCAATTAGTTTTTGATTTCATTTACATTTAATACTACATGTATGTGCCGACATTTTGATATAATGGAGAATTTTCTTTTTACATAGTAGAATTCGAGAAAGAATTTGAGGAACTAAACAAGTCCCCAAGTAAATACTATGCTTTTTTTTTCCGTATCAGAGGTTGACGAAGGTGTTCTGGGCGGGCATTACCCGTGTGACGTGTGTAATGATGCGCCCGTGGTCAGCTACTGCCGGCACAGGAAAACGGAAGTGACAGTTTGACCCGTCCACATTGGCAGCACAGCCAAGTGTCCTATGCACGCACAGTGCATTGCCTGCGGGTGCGGGCTGCGGCCCCCCGCTCAGGCTAGGCTCAAGCTTTTGCCTCTCCAGATTCGACGGCACGTGCCGCAGGACCGCTGTGCCAGCTAGAACCTTTGGAGCGTAGCCGGCGACCAGGCGCAGCGAATCGAGCTAACCTCCCCGTAGACTCGCGCTGGGTGCCCATGTGCCCGCCGGAAGCCTGGCGCTGTCGCGCAGGAGGCAGAGCCATCAGGCGGGCGGGCGGTGCGGGCGGGGCGGACCCCGCCGTGCCCATGCGGCGAGGTGGCGCGGCGCACGCGGCCATGCAGGCGGCTGATTCGCAACAGGGGTCTCTCCTCGTTCCGTGTGGCACTGGCAGCTCTCGGCCTCGGCTAGTGGGGACGACGGACGTGCAGTGCATGGTGCATGGTGAGCGAGCCGCCTGCCGCGTGCGTGTGCGTCAGTGTGCCGCGTCGGCGACCGGGCCGAGTCGACTGCGTGTAGTGAGCCTGTGACGCGCGGCGCGAAATGTGCTAGCGCGCTCGTTTCTGGCGTCCGCGCGCTCGGCGACGCGCGCGAAGCGACAAGGGCGGCCTGGGCTGGCTGCTTGTGGCGGAACGGGCGTGGCAGGGGCGAAGCCTGCACCGCCATCGGCGGACCCGAGCGGACAGGGCAGCGCGTGCCGTGTCGTCATGCGCCTTCCGGCTGCGTTTCCGCCGGACGCGGCAGAGACGACCTGCGTCTGCGTGAGCGTGGCTTGTTTTCTTCTGGAAAAGAGAGAGAAAAACCGTAGCGCTAGCTGTCGTCGTGTATCACTACTGGCCGTCCGCGCCTCCGCGGTTCGCGGCTGTCGGCTGCCGACGCAACCGTCCTACCGAGGTCCGAGATCGACGCGTGCTATGACAGTAGAACGTGGCGAGGAGAACGGATACAGAAGAGATTAATTGAAGCTGAGGTCCAGATCCTGACCTGTGAAACAAGCTACTGTTTCGTAGTGTAGTGGTGGTACCGAAACGATTGTATACCAAGGCAGTTCTAAATTTACTATGCAAAAAAAAGATTCCCTATTACATCAAAATATCGGTAAATACATGGAGTACTAAATGTAGATAAAATCAAAAACTAATTGCACAGTTTTATTGTACTTTGCGAGATGAACATTTTAAACCTAATTAGTCAAAGTTTGGACAATTTTTACCAAATACAAACAAAACGCTACAATGCGCTACAGTGGTACTCCAAACTTTGGGTGTCCAAAGTTTGGACGAACTAAACAAGGCCTCGGAGGTACCGAAACGATTGTATACTTGGATTGGACGCGCTTGCACCTGTTTCGTAGGAGTACTCCAGTTGCAGGATCACTCGCCCGGTTGCTGGAGCCCGATTCGCGAAAAGGACCATAGCACTGCAGTCTACCCGTAAGTATTGCTTTATTTGCACTCTGCGGCTTGGAGGCCGGTCGGTCTCGGTTGCTTTGATCAGAAGCTGCTTTCGCCTGACGACGTTCATCGCCCTCACCGTGTCTCGCATCAGTTCGGTGACAAGCCTCCGCCTGCCATTTGTGCCTGCTCGACCAGCACAAGTTTGTCCCCTCCGAGTTTCTGCTCATGAAACCGTGCCAACAATGCCAAAATGGTTCCTTGCAATAAGTTGAGGTGTCGGGACCATTTTTATATTAAAGCTAATTTTGTCAGTTTTTTTTTTCGCTCATCCTCCAATAGTCGAGAACATGATTCGTATGAAAAAAAGAACTAGCTTCACTTGGCTCACAAATCATTTTCGAAAAAGAAGAAAATGGACTTTGGAAATCGGAAGAGCTCGCTTGCGCACACACAAGATGGCCGAAATCCAATGATCTTCAGCACACGTGAGATGGACGAAATGAGGCTTTGGTAAGTCAGCTACGAACGAAGCCCCAGATGGGCCTTTACAAGGCCTAATTATGTGATCCAGTCCAATGTCTCTTATTCTAGCCCGCCACCGCCCCCATCTCTCCGTGGCCCAATATCACTTGTCAACCGCCCCAATTCCCCAAGTCAAGTCAAGTGCCACCGCGACGCTACTCATCCTCATCCTCATCCTCATCCAATCCCCCAGTCACGAAAAATTCCCCGCACCATGAAGCTTCGGTTGCGATCCATGGAGGCGCGCGGCGGTGCCGGTGCCGCGGCCATCGAGACCCACCGCGTGGACCTGCCTTCCACGGCCACGCTGGCCGACGTGAGGACGCTCCTCGCGTCGAAGCTCTCCGCGGCGCAGCCCGTCCCCGCCGAGTCCGTCCGCCTCTCCCTCAACCGCCGCGAGGAGCTCGTCGCGCCGGACCCCGCCGCCACGCTCCCGTCCCTCGGCCTCGCGTCCGGTGATCTCGTCTTCTTCGCCCTGTCCCCTCTCACAGCCCTAGCGCCGCCGGCTCAGGCCCTGCTGCCGCGGAACCCTAGCCCGGGCTCTGGCGCTGCAGCGTCGGTCGCTGAGTCTGTCGATCGCGGGAAAGGCTTGAAGCAGCCTGATACTGGAGGCTCCTCTTCGTCGTCACAGGCGCAGGCTGTGGTGGTCAACCCTAGCTTTCCGGTCGCTTCCGATCCGCCGGATGTGGTGATGGAGGAGGCATTTGATGGGGGTGCGACGAAGGGCTGGTCGAGTTTTGTGCTTAGGGATCTCAAGAGGGAGATGGGCAACGTCGGGGGCGCGGAGGGAACCGCTGCAGGTCGCCTGGTTGCGGCCTTACATGCAGCTCTGCTTGATGTCGGCTTTGTCACCGCCACTCAGATGGGGTCTCACCTCTCACTGCCTCAGGGCTGGCCGTCGGGTGCTTTGAAGCCACTGACCATCAAGTATACCATACCAGAGCTCTCAGCAATGTTATCTATGGCTGAGGAGGGGAAGGTGGTGGTGCTGAACTACTCCTTGATGGCCAATTTTGTTATGGTATACGGGTATGTTCGTGGGGCACAGTCGGAGGTGTGCCGGTTGTGCTTGGAGTTGCCAGGGCTTGAGCCTTTACTTTATCTGGATAGCGATCAGCTGAGCGGAGTGCATGAGAAGGGAATTCATGATCTGTGGAGAGTGCTGAAGGATGAGATTTGCCTGCCATTAATTATATCATTGTGCCAACTGAATGGTTTGAGCCTGCCTCCATGCTTGATGGCTTTGCCTGCTGATCTCAAGACTAAGGTATTGGAGTTTCTACCTGGGGTTGATCTTGCAAAGGTTGAGTGCACGTGCAAGGAAATGAGGAATCTTGCATCAGATGATAGTATTTGGAACAAGCTTGTATCGAAGTTTGAACGTTATGCTCAGGGCTCTAGGGGCGTGAGCAAGACTGCGAAGGCCATATTTGCAGAGGTTTGGCAGGCCAATAAGAGACGGCTGAAGAGGCCCAGTCCAAACTTTTGGAACTATGGCTGGGGAAACAGTCGTTATAGCCACCCACTTAGGCTGCCATTGATTGGTGGGGACTCAGACAGACTTCCTTTTATTGGGAATCCTGATTCTGTGGGGCGTCACTTTGGAAATCAACGACGGAACATCTCGCCAAACTGCATACTTGATGGTCACCGCCATAACTTCCTTTGAAGCCATGTCAATAAGTTTTGCTTGTATTTTAAGAATATTTGGTAAGAACGGGTGCGTAGACGGTTAGACCGTCTTGTTCATATCATCAAGTCGCACACTTATGCATGTGCACAGCACTCTTATCCTCAAATATCCTCTTAGAATCGTAGGTCGTATCTTTTCTGTCTTTTTTTTTTGTGCCAATGTAATCCGATGCCCTAGTAATAAAGTATCCTTGTTCTATCCTCATGAATCATCTAGAAGTGGTTATTGGTTGAATGTATATATACATGTACTTTTAGCTAAGATAATAATAGTTTTAAACTTCAAGGTGCTGCTTAAATTTATTTGCACTGAATGTGCAATCTATAGCATTGATACCTTAATTACACCTCACCCACATATCATGATGTCAACATGATATGTGTTTCATTATTAGGTATTTTCCTTTGACATACAGGTTACTTTCATTAGCACAGTGATAATAGAATAATTAGGTTCTTCTATTATAGCATTATGTTATATGTTATCAGTCTTGTATGAAATAATGGAAGCATACTGTTATATGGTGCCCTTTTGTTTTATTTAATTTAAAACAGTAAAATATCTCTGATGTTGAGAGCTGCCTTGTAATAATAAAGACGATAGAGCTAAAAACATCAAATAACCTGATACACTTTTAAGTTTAATTTTATTGGTAATATGTACCGCTAGATGGTGCCTACCCTAACTTGCTTGGGACAAAAGGCTAAGTTACGTACCACTAGATGGTGTATTTTAATTTCTATGCCTGGAAGAACCATTGTGATAATGACAACTACATACAGCCTTTAATAAATGACATGTGGATCATTTGGGATGTATTCCCTCCGTTCCAATTTGTAGGTCGTTTTGACTTTTCCAGATATACAACTTCTATTACGTATCAAGCACTGTTTTGAAAGTCGACGATTAGGATGCGCCTAGGCGCGACTAGTCGCTAGGCTATGGCCTGGCGCCTCGACTAGGGGGATAGTCGGCCCTCTAGGCGGGCTGAGTGCCTAGGCGGCGACTTGCTCGGACTCCGCGGCGATTTGGCGGCGTCCAGGTGCCCTAGGCGTCGCTGGTGACGTCCTCCCGCCGCCTAGTCCCTTCCTCGCCGGTCTGCTCCCTCGGCCGAAGCCCCAAGGCCGAAGGTCTGTATGTCCTCCCCTACTCCTCTCCTTTGTTTCCTATTCCTTTCCTTGCTCCTATTCTTTGTTCCCTTCCCCTGCTCCTCTCCTCTATTCTGAAATCTGAAATTATTCATGATTTCTGCTTTATATGTATATGTTATACTAAATTGGCAAAACGCCTAGAAAAACGCCTAGCATTGCCTAGGCTAAGCCTAGGCTGGACTAGTCGCTAGGCTGAGGGTCATCGCCTAGATTTCGCCTAGCGCCTAGCAAAACTTTGGTATCTAGACATTTCATATATCTATTTGCATAGCAAAAGCTATGTGCTTAGAAAAGCCAAAACAACCAGTTTGGGACATAGGGGTGTTATGTAACATACTAGGACTATGTTTATGTAACTAGTTGAGTGTACCTGGGTGATATAGTATGAATTTATGATCAAACACAATGGTTTATTTGGCATGCTGTTTTCTGGTGGATGTGAATTGCTCAACGAGAGAAGTTACAAGTCCCATCTATCCATAGTGGCAGTGGGTTGAGGCTTGAGGAAACATTGCGAATTAGCGATAGAGAGGAGGTGACTTCTTTTGTACCCTTTATTCCTGATGAATGCTGTCTCTCTTTATATAGGGATGGCTGGATTATACATACTCCTAAAAGACAAAATTTAGTACTAACATACTTATCACCAACTTAATGGGGAAACAAATCATGCCCATTTGTGTAATTGGCTTATGAGACGCTGGATATTTTTGTCGCCCTGATCCCTGGTACGGCAGATAGGATGAGGACCGCTTGGTGCTTGTTAGTCTTTGTCATGTGTATTTTCCAAAACCCCAACGAAAACTAATTGCAATTCCAATGAGTTGTAAAATTATTTTGTTTTGTTACAGTTTGTATGATGCAAATCTCACTGGGGAACAGTTTTGCTGTCATCATAGATGATTCCTACAAGCACTGGATAGTTATCTCTTTTCTTTCTAGAAATTATTAGCTGCTGTGTTACCTTTATTTGTGTTGTCATGGTTCTGAGTATGGTTTCTTATCCTTGTATACATATTTATTTGTCTATTTTCTGGGACGTAGATGCATGTTTAGGACATACATATGAGACTGGCTTCTTATTTCCTTTATGAAACTACATGTCCTTATTCTCCTCATAGCACTTGGATGATTCAAAAAGTTGATAATATATATTTTTTTGTTTGAACTTTGTCTTGACTAGAAGTTATGGTCTTGTATATTCATTTGAGCAAAATTTCACTTTGATGCTACATGTTTATTTTGTGTTATATCGAGTTCCCAGATACTGTAAATTTAATCTGAACTTTCAGGTGCTTATGAGTTGTGGCTTAACCATTTCATTATGCAATTCAGTCATATCAGACTGGGGATAGCGTGGGGGTGATCATAACTTGCTGAAGTTGTGAAGCATTTCTGCTTGATGCTTTTGTACCATGTTACATAGATCATCCTCCACCATGAGGGGACCAAAGATTGCAATATTCTTTAAGGTGAACTTTTCATTGACCACAGGAAGAAAGGAAAGGACACTCTTTTTTCTGTACGCGTGCATCTACTCCGCATTGTTTACACGTCCTGTTGACTATTGGTCTCATTTACCTTTTTTTCTATTTCTATTATGTTACAGTACTATATTATTTAAACCGTGAAATGACTGTCATGAGAGTTAGCTTTCTGATCACTTATCTTAACTGGGACTCCGCGCCACCGTCGCAGTACAAAAATCAGAGATGTACGGATGTCTCGGAGCCCAATAAAGGCTTAAGTTTTCTGTGAGATGGACTCTTGCTTTTGGTTTGGTGCACTGAAAAGATTGTGGGGGAGGGCATGGGAGGAAACACTTTATAAATCTGGATTGGGTAAGTGTTTTACTGCCATGAGATCTCATTGCTATGATTGTTGATCTGGTTTATGATTCTCATTTGTTGGTGTATAATATGCTTTATGCAGTAGCAGTTGCTTGCACACAAAGTTGCACAAAGTCTGGCAGCTACACAAAGTACCTCTTTATACATGAATAAATCAATTGTTAGATTGTCTAAAGTCATATTTTTAGTTTGACTGAATCAATAGAAAAGAGTATACATATTTACTACAACAAATGAGCATACTATAGAAATATATTTTAGAAGTTTGACTTATCACAGTTCTAGGAATTGATTTATTCAGAGAGTGAGTAACCATGTAATATGTTGGTGTTAGATCATTGTCTGCATGGACAATTTATTGTTTTAATCTACTGTACTGTATACCTTCTATACATTTGCACTGTTGCTCTAAACGCCGTTTAACATGAATAATGACTAAACGGTAAGTGATTGCTGGACCGCTGGGTCGATGTTTATGAGAACACGAATTTCTGGAGGACAAATGAAAGCTGCTTTATGGGTAAGCGTTATTTGTTTCAGTGACAAATCTGAACCTTTTGGATATATGTACTATGTGATTCTCCACTTATATTGCCTTGTGTAAAATACCAATACTTGTGGACATCTTAATTGTGACAATAAAACACAAACGCATTCCTGATGTTTGTTATTTATGCAGCATATATCAATCTTGAAACTTAGGAAGACGATTGCAGCCAGGCAGAATCTATATTTCCTTTGGATTAATTGTGGAACAAGTAGGATGGTAGCTGCGCGGTGCTGCACCTGCAGTCCTGCACAAGAACTAACAACCCTACAGGTTCCCGGACAGTGAGAATCCAATTCGGTGACGATGCGGCTACCTCTTGTCAAGCAGAATGCCCCTGCGGCCCTGCTACGTGCAGCCGTGCAGGTCTTCGCTTTGACTGCATTATTCGGCGTCCAGCCCCCATCTCCGGACTACAATTGCTCGGTATCAATTCTGGCAGCGATGGCACCATCCATATTCCGAGGGGCCTTCCAGTGAAACAGAACACTGATGAACTGCATGTGCCCTCATATTCAGGAAATCAGGACACTGAGTAGTAGAAACGCGCAGTATAATATGATACTAATATAACGAGCAGTGGCGGAGCCAGGATTTCAAAGTTGGGTATTCCTATTTTCTAAGAAAAAAAGTTGTTCTATTCTAAAAGTGTAAAATAGTTTATGACACCGATAACTAAAGACATAAATTACTCAAATTTAGTATACTCATAGAATGAAAGGAAGTTACAATAGACCTAGTGACTAAGCTAGGTACAGCAGTTCACACATCTGCAATGCAAGCGCACCATCCTATAGTATACTCTAGCTTCGCCACGGAACGTACAAATGTGAAATGTTCAAGTGCAGAAGATGGTTCTTATGTAATGTTGAGAAGAAATTAGAATTTGACTTAGCAAGCTTAACCATTTAATTTATCAATTCTTTTCTTCGTCCCGCACACTCTAGGATCTAAAATTAGGATGCAGGCACTAGTATTAATAGAAAAGTTATAGTGATCATATTACAATTTTACAAATAATATTGAACTAAGAAATATATAATTTAAGAAAGATGTGCTGAACCGTACGTCACAACGTCACCCATGCTAATAGCTACTACCTTGTAACTACGTCTGCATGCTGCTACCTGCCACTGCACTCAGAATGGAGCGTTGTTTTGACTAAGAAGTACTATAGAATAAAGCCTAGTATATAACATATACATATATATGTATGATTTATATGTATACTAAGTATTTTTTTGGCACAAAAGCTGAGTATTTCTGGGAATACCCAGGCATCCATGTGGCTCCGCCCATGATAACGAGAAGCATTTGTGTGCTTGCTGTTGCTTCCATGTTTACTGGGCGTTTTTAAAAAAAGACGGTGAAAACCTTGGCACGGGTGTGAATGTGTGTGTGGGTGGGGGGTCCCCAACTCCAGCCATTGATTGTTTTCAGTTGTGGCCACATCCACATGTACGCACGCCCATTCATGGTGAACGCTATTCACCCTAGCAAAGGGTTGCTGAGTAACAGTGAAACATCTGATCGAAGAGGAATAGTGGGAGCGGGGAGCTGCAGTTCTCACCTCTGGTAATAAGAAATCTTCCTTTATTATTAGTAGTAAGTACTTTATATGTACTGTGGCATGCTCTTTGGAATAGTTTTGCATTTAGTACAAGTATAGGGGCATAGTCTTATGTCATCTTTTTTTTTCCTTTCTTATTTTTGCTGCTATTACCACTGCAGTATGATGTTCTCTTTGAAGATAGCAAATTGCTTTTAAACTCTTGTCTGTCATTCGATGTGTGCAGCTTGCTAGCATCAATGATTTGATGCCCTGTTGTTGTTTTCGTTTATTCTTCTTAATGAAAAAACGGGTGAAGGCCCAGTCGCGAAAAAAAAAGATAGCAAATTGCTTTCATCTTTTCATGAGTACTGTCTTCTTCTTTTTAACAGTCCAATCATTTTTCTCTCTCACCCAGTTTTGTAAAGGAATTTTGTCAAGAAAACTATTAACTCATTTAAGTGACATTGGCCTTCTACCAAATGATTTTCTGCTCTGCGTCCGAGTGTTTTTGCCTCATATCTTGCTTGGTCTTTGCTTCAGAGAAAACGCACAAGCACCAGCATTTCTTGACCCTTTCGTCTTGGCTGAACTTGCTTATGTACCTGCTGATTCTTACATCGACATGCTATAGAATAGGATAACCTGTGTGAACCCATCATTTGTGATTCCAGCATTAAATTTTGACGGTTGTGATTGGAGGGACAGTATGCGCTGTTGAGTTTTGAGCAATCCCCTACCCCAGGAGGCCAGGAGTACAACCAGCTAACTTTTTCGTTTTCTGATGGCTGGATCTTAGTCCCTAAGCTGCGTCAGTGGTTCCCCTTGTGATTTGAAGGTCACACTTTCTTAGCTGTTGTTCTCTTTCTTGTTCTGTGGATCTGATTCTACGGTCTCTGAATTCTCACATTTTCGTTCTGTATAAGGGTGTGTGTGCGCGCAAATCAGCAATTACCTAACTTTGTTTAGGCATTGTACATTTGTCCTTGCAAAATATGAGGAAAAAAAGAGAGAAATTGGAGTTCTTATATTGGTGTCCAACAACTAGTAACTATATTAACTTGAATTTGCATTCAGCATCTATGAAATTGTAGCCGAATTGTGGAAGTCATTTCACCTTCTTATACTAGAACTAGTCCATGCTTCAAGTAAATTCTTGAAGAGTTCTTTATATCCTTCAGCAAGTAAATTGAGGACTTTCTCAAACTTTACGCTCGTGAGTTGGGTTGGTAAAAAAATCTGGAGGACAGAAGTTTACTAGAGGCAATGTTTCAGAGGGTTTAAACTTAGATGTGCCTGGTTGATTGTCTAATAATTAACCTTATTCTGGGCTGGCCCATACATACACTGGATGGCATTAGCATCTGATCCTTGGGTTGGTTGCTAGGTCTTCAGTTTTGCAGCACCTACTGCAATCGATCTTCACCCAGAACACTCTTTATTCTGACCTCTGGATGTGATCCAGCTGGTGCATGGTTGTTAGTAGTACTAGTACCAGCAAGTCTATTCCAGGACTCGGTTTCCGCTTTTGCCCTTGCGTTTGTCTATTGCACCAAGCTTAGTTAGCCTTTTCACTTTGGACAATCTTTATGTAAGGCTGCACGGGTTAGTTGTTCCTTGTTGAGCCTTGCAAGGAATTGACTGTCTCCAGCTCCCGATCTACTCCACTCTTTAAGTAAAGCTCCTTCAATTGGCAGACCTGGCAGGTTAGAAGGTCACTAGTCATTCCCAAAAATGATTGCAACATCGCACTGAGTTAAGTATCAGAGGAGGATGGTGAGTACATACGTTCATGGCAAGATCTATATATGTCCGTTCAGTTTGCAGCATGAATAGAGCTACCTCCTCGGTTTGCAATGTGATAAGATCAATCATTGTTCTTGGCAGATGTATTCCCCTCCACGCACCGATCCTGACAGAGACAAAGAGCAGAGCTTCGCAATCGGAACTAATCTGCTTGCTTCACTAGACCATACCATGAATTTTGATGAGCCTATCGTCTTTCCAATGAACAATGTTGGCATTCAAGAAGAGGGCGCTCAGCTCTTCAATTCTACTGGAGGTATATATTTATTCTCAATTCATTTTCTTAGGAACAATAGCTGTTGATCTTTGAAGCTTCTGACTAATAACATTCCACATTCCAACTCTTCCCAGATGCTCAACTACGTAGAAGTATGAACACAGGGAAGTGTTCAAAGGATGGCAAGAGGAAGGGTTCTGGAGAGGGCAGCTCATCACTACATTCTCTAGTAAGGAAGCTAGAAGCTACCATTGCTTTGCCTCATCGGTTGCACCATATCTCATTTGCAATCTATTCCATTCTACTGTACTTGTAAATGCATTACTGCAGGATGAAGCCAGTGCATTGCTGCAGCGAGAAGTCAGCATGGAGTGTGCTGATGAGAAGGCGGGTGATGCTGGAGCCAAGAGAGAGGACTACGTGCATGTCCGGGCAAAGCGCGGCCAAGCCACTAACAGTCACAGCCTTGCAGAAAGAGTAATTTTTATCTCTCTAGAAAACATACATAATGCTCCTGCAAGGTTCAGTTCTCTTGCTTACAGTAGCATGCCCATTCGAACTGCAGTTTCGAAGGGAAAAGATAAATGAAAGGATGAAACTTCTTCAAGACCTTGTCCCTGGTTGCAACAAGGTATGAATAACATCAAGCAGATGCTTATGCTCATACTGATGTGGGTATGGTGTTCTAAGCAATAGGGACTTTTTTTTTTTTGACAAGGCAGATTACAGGCAAGGCCATGATGCTTGATGAGATCATAAATTATGTGCAATCTCTGCAGCGGCAGGTTGAGGTTAGTTTATTGAAAACCTATGATTTGGAGGTTTACTCGATGATTTCTCTAGGCCAATGACTGAATTTTCATTTTCTTATTTGTGTTGGATTTTTCAGTTCCTTTCAATGAAGCTCTCAGCGATCAGCCCAGGGGTCAACTGTGACCTCGACCTGCAA